>CM055072.1:1106357-1226721 GCA_029204045.2 Tillandsia leiboldiana | reverse complement strand
AAAAAAAAAAAAAAAAAAAAAAAAAAAAAAAAAGGGTGGGGGGGTGGGGAGTGGGGGGTATAGAAGAACCCTATTCCTCCAAATATTATCCAAGAGCTTTAATTTAATTTTTTTTTTTTTTTGGTTTAATTATTAAAAAACAATTTAAAAATTTTGTCTCTCCCTTGAATCTCTTGCATCAATTAATTCTACAGCAGGAGACAAGAGAGAATTAAAGTGTGAAAATAATATTTGTAGAGAGAGAGAAGAGAGAATCATGTTCCCTTCCAAGAAGCCTCCTCCTCCTCCTCCTCCTTCTATGAATACCAACAACACTTCCCATGATCAGAGGCCCATGTCCTGCAGTGCCGTTCAGCCCGACTCCGGCCTCGTCCTCACCACCGACCCCAAGCCCCGCCTCCGCTGGACTGTCGAGCTCCACGACCGCTTCGTCGACGCCGTCACCCAGCTCGGCGGCCCCGACAGTACAATTCCTCTCCCTCTCTCTCCCAAACTTGTTCTTCTTCTTCTTCTTCTTCTTGATGAATTCACAAACTTGACAAGAATCTCTTTTCTTTTCTTTTTCTTTTCTTTTTGTTGTTTTTGGTTGTGTACATGCAGAGGCTACACCAAAAACCATCATGAGAGTTATGGGAGTTAAGGGTCTTACTCTCTACCACCTTAAGAGCCATCTCCAGGTATCTATCTATATATATATATATATGTGTGTGTGTGTGTGTGTGTGTGTGTGTGTGTGTGTGTGTTTTGTTGTAACATCAACTTGGAAGGAAAAATTAGGGTTTCTTAAGTTTCTTCTCTCTCCAAATTAATATTAAGTTGTTGATTTGTTTGATAATTTTGTTGTAGAAATTCAGGCTAGGGAAGCAACCACATAAGGAATTCAACGATCACTCGATAAAGGATGGTAAGATTTAGTATAGCTATGCGAATAATTTCTCTACATCCTCTTTGATAATTTTGAACTTTAACATCTCTAGATACTCTTTTTCTACAAATTACTGTTTATCGATCTATCGATCACAAAGCTACCATTGCTACTACTACTACTACAACTGTTCTTGACTATCGCAGCCGCTAATATGAACTTGCAAAGAAATTCGTCGTCTTCGTTGGGCATCATGGGTCGATCCATGAACGAGTAAGTTGCGAATATAATCGACTCGAAAATATTAACAAAAAACAAAGTTTGATTACATATTTATAAACTTTTATCAAGATACTTTGGTATTGAGATTGTGGGAGGCCTTTAAATCATGTAGCAGGAGTGCGCACATAACCGAAGCGATACGGATGCAAATGGAAGTCCAAAGAAGATTACATGAACAGTTAGAGGTAAATTAAGGTTAATATTCATATCTTTTAATTAATATAACTTCATAATTAGTGTAACAATTAACATGTACATCCTAATTATATGATCAAGCTAATTAATTTTTCATTTGCGTGATGAGTGTGTGTATATATATATATATAGGTGCAAAAACACCTTCAAATGAGGATTGAAGCTCAAGGGAAATACATGCAAACTATCTTAGAGAAAGCTTATGAGACTCTCCAAGGAGATAGCAATATTGGCTTGGGAGGATACACCAAGGCTTTAGGAAATACGCAAGGAGTTATCGACATGGTTTCGATGAAAGAAATGGCTTCTCCCATGAGCTTTCCTTCTCTCCAAGACCTTCACTTGTATGGCGGAGATCATCTAGAAATTCCGCAGCAAATCGAGCGACCCCTCGACATGTTTTTCCCTACGAACGAAAGCATCGCCATGGGAAGCAAGAAGAGGGCCTACCCTTACGGATCTAACGGTAAGAGCCCCATGATTTGGGCCGACGATCTACGTCTTCAAGAGCTGGGTTCTCAAGAAGATGCAGCAAAGTGTGATCAGCTCCAAATTGCACCATCCATGATGGACAGCGGCATCGATATCGGTTCGATGGCGAATGTGTATGAATCCAAGCCAATGCTCGATATCGCGGGGAATAAGAAGTTCGAGGGCACGTCGAAGCTTGATAGGCCATCTCCATGAAGTACAGCTATTGGAAACTCGCGCTTTGTTTCTAATAAGGAAGTGAGGTGTGTAATTCTACAAATATAATTCACTCTTATGATCAAGTAATTCGATCAAGAGTAAGAGTTAACTAGCATTAGGATCGATTGTACGCGCGCGTTAGGTGTTGATGCTATTAGAGTTGCTAATTAAGACATTTATATTAATTCTGGGATCTTTCGGCGTGTATCTTGACAAAGGATGAGCTTAAAACATGCATGTAAATTATTTAGTTCTCTTGTATGATTTTATCAAGAAAAATTAAACACCATTAATTGATATACCATATGTATTTATATACATTATTAAGTATATAAACTGATCCTGTTACTAGTATATATATATATCATGACATTAACTTGAGGAAATTGCTCGAGTATATATATATATATTATGCAAGAATCTATTCCGTTTAGCTTTTTCCTATTAGCTACTTAATCTAGCCCTCAATCTTAAATTGTAGGATGATCTAATTTTATGTCGCCATACATAGTTTAATTAATATTAGATGTAAATTCTAGAATATATTGATGTTATTTGTTCTTTTTTATTCACAGTTCTCTTTGAGGAGTTTCATGCTATTATTATACATTAAATTCGGCTATTTCTATTTTGTTGTTGGATATGCTCTCTTTTTTTTTCTTTTTTTTTTATCAAAGCAGAAACTGCATTGTAACTTTGAAATACCCCAGAACATATATATATATATATATATATATATATATATATATATATATATATATATATATATATATATATATATAAGCATAGGACTACTATAGACCCCTTTGTACTCATAATTTTTTCACCCTGGATGAAGGGATATGCGGTTAGTATGATAGTAGTCTCCATAGGGTTTAGTGGGTTGTTGGTAAAATAGTATAAACCCTAGGGGACCAGTACTATAATCCTAACCGAATATTTTTTTATCCAATAGTCGAAAATTTATGAGTACGAAGAGATCTATACTCATAAAAGTATAGTAGTCAAACTATACATATATATATATATATATATATATATATATATATATATATATATATATATATATATATATATATATATATATATATATATATATATATATATATATATATATATATATATATATATATATATATGCATGCCTCCTTCACAATGCTTAGAATAAAAATTGATAAACCCACATTATTTAATTATATTAATCAATCACATTTCATGTTTTGCACTATTAATTAGTTTATTGAGCTCCTGAACTACAAAGTTATTGGGTGCATTTTGTCTCATGGCAATACCAAACTATATATATATATATATGGCTTCGATAATTACAAGCAAAGAAAAAAGAGAGAAAAAGAAAATAAAGCTAAGCTAACTCACAAAATAGTCATCTTGCTACTAACTTTTTATCATATGTGCATGTATGCATATGCATGGTAAATTCACTGTTTCTTTTTTGAGTAGAAACTAGGGAAACTTCCCATGCCTCATGCTTAATATTTGAATTGCATATCAAAAGAATAACACAATTATAATATATATATATATATATATATATATATATATATATATATATATATATATATATATATATATATATATATATATATATAGAGAGAGAGAGAGAGAGAGAGAGAGAGAGAGAGAGAGAGAGAGAGAGAGAGAGAGAGAGAGGAAAATCTTTATTAAGTGATGCTTTCACATATCCCAAGATAGGTAAGCTAGGTTAATTAATTATTAAGCTGAGAGTGTGCTGTGATTAGAGTATTCTTTTTAGCTGTTCTGGAGATTTAGTTGTGTGGTGTCTCCCAATGCATGCAGGAGCCCTTTTTGGCCTTTGCCTTTAGGTTAGTTGGCCCTAGTTATTAGTTACTCTCATCATTGCATGCAATGAGCTTCTAAAGAGTTACATGCATGTGACACCTTCTTTAGGGGAGGAGAAAAAAAAAGAAAGAAGAAAAACAATGAATGACACCTATAACTCCATTGCACCCTACACATATACATGCAAAAGGATATATTTTTCTATATATCTATACCTAGAGTTCCTCTACTGTATTTATAAAAATATCAAATAATTTATACTTATATTTTTTCTATCATTAATTAGATTTTTTTTTTTTTTTTTTTGTCTAATTTTACATTTTAAATTATACCATTCCACCAACCACCTATTAAATCCAATAAGCCACTATATTCTAACCAGACATTCTTTCATCTAAGGGCTAAAATCTATAAGTACACCAACGACTTGGTGCTTTTAAAAACATACGAGCTCAATTCCTCTTTCTATATATATTTCTTCTATCAATATCTAATATATGTTGAATATACAATTTATAAACACCGTTCTTTAATAACTTAAATTTTTAGAGTACAATAGTTGTTTCATATAATTTTTACATAATATTAGAGTAGAAAGTCATGAGTTTAAATTTCGCTAGACTCCTAACGTTATTTAATTTCCTTCCATTTAATTAAACTAATATCTTGGGTCTATTAAAAAATTTCGAATCCAAATATGAGGAGGGTTGTTGAATACAAGATATATAAACACAATATATATATATATATATATATATATATATATATATATATATATATATATATATATATATATATATATATATATATATATATATATATGTGCGCGCGCGCACATAATCACTACAACAAAATTAGATTATAGGGACACATGTTTGCGACACTTTTGTATAAGTGTCCTATCTATATTCTATCTATATTTAAAATTAGGTTATAAGAACACATTTTTGGAACAGATTATAAAAATGTGTCGCTATACACCCTAGCGACGGCACATATAACAACACTAACAATAAGTGTCGGTATTTTTGCCAGCGACACTTTTTTTAGATTTTAGAAACACTTAAAAGTGTCGCTATAGCATAATTTTGTTGTAATGAATCGAGCTCCAATGCTTTTAAATTTTTGACTTTTGGATGAAAATTTATAGAATTAATATAATAGTAACCCCTTATTAGAATTGAGCGTGTGGTTGGTGGAAGAACATGATCTAAGAGATGAAATTGATCAAAGGGATAAATTTAACGGTGACAAACTTATAAGCACCAAAAATTTGGTACTTTTAAAAGCACTACAGCCGAACTCTATATATGTGTGCATGTATATAAGTATCTATATATAATATATACGTATATTTGCATGTTTCTATGTATATATGTATGGATATATATGTTTGGAAAATGCTACTTGTACACCTCATTTGGGGGTGTACATCGCACACCCCACCCATCCAATGGGTGGGGTGTGGTGAGGGGTCACTTCACAATTTGTGAAGTGACCTTCCCACCCTTAGATGGGTGGGTGTAAGATGTACACCCCCTTTGGGGGTGTACATGTAGCGTTGCTCTATATATGTTTTAACCCAAAACATTGTTCCAGTTAAAAAAAAAAAAAATGAAAATGTAGTTTTAACGCTGTCACTCTCATTCAGGGCGGAGATCATTTCGAACCACGGCAAGAAATTGACATGAAAGGTTATTAATTAGAGAGGTAGAGGATAAATTAGATTTAGCACATCAGATAATTACTAATGCATATAGAATAAGTTATTCAAGAATAATTTATTCAGTATATATAATTAAGAATTTTAAGAAAAAAAATTGACTTTTGCATTTTAAAAGGGCTTGATATTCATATTTTGATAGAATAATATATTTCATCTACGAAGTGATTTATCTTATAAAAAAAAATAATTTAAAGATCGAATATACTATCTGTATACAAAAACTTAATTATCAAATAAATCATGAAAATATACCGAATAAAAATAATATTCATGCATTCAAAAAGGGTTCATATCATATCATGTTAGTCAAAAAAGATTGAAAGTAAAGAACCAAATTGAGAATATGTTGTTTTTCATGTTGTGCCAAAGTGCATATATATGTTTGAAAGATTTAGCATGAGAGGTGACCATATTAATTGTTGGTATTTTTCTCTTCTTTTTGTTGAGCAAGGCAAAGGGGAAGGGAGACAAAGAGTATCTCATCTTTCTTTATATCTTCTTTTCCCATAGCCCTACATATTATCACTCTCCATATTCCATTCCATGAGAATCAAAAGGAGAGTACAAGTACATGTATGTTTGTGTTTCCCTCTACTCCTCCCCTCTCTCTCTCTCTCTCTCTCTCTCTCTCTCTCTACACTTGGAGAAGCTTTTGTGCTTTCCTTTCTTTTGGTCATGGTAGAGAAAAAGAGAGAGATGGTGCAGTTGCCTTTATTGGTCTCAGAGAAATGTAAGGGAGGCATGCAAGTTGGCAAGAGAGGGAGGGAGAGAGAGATCCGGAGAAAGAAAGAGAGGGGGAGAGTGATAAAGGGAGAGAACAGTCCCCAAGAGAGTGCAATTCTCAAGGAAGCTTCTTGTAAGTTTAGGATGGGGACAAGGTGATGGGTGGCTTTAAATTCCAAAAGTTGTGTGGTCTCACAAAAAGAGAGAGAGAGAGAGAGAGAGAGAGAGAGTAGTACATTACATAAAGGGAGAGGTTTATGGCTCATTTCTCAATGAAAATCAACTGTGGGGTGATCAAATTAAGCACCTTGGATTCTGCAACTGTGGGTCTGTTGCTTGAGAGAGAGAGAGAGAGAGAGAGAGAGAGAAGGGCATGCATGAAAAGTAGAGCTAATGAGGGAGGAAGCTTCGCTTCTTTTGGATATATATATATATATATATGGAAAATGCTACTTGTACACCCCATTTGGGGGTGTACATCGCACACCCCACCCATCCAATGGGTGGGGTGTGGTGAGGGGTCACTTCACAATTTGTGAAGTGACCCCCCCACCCTTAGATGGGTGGGTGTAAGATGTACACCCCCTTTGGGGGTGTACATGTAGCGTTGCCCTATATATATATATATATATATATAGGAAAATGCTATGTGTACACCCCACCCGGGGTGTACATCCTACACCCTCACCCATCCAATGGGTGAGGGTGTGAGAAGGGGTCACATCAAGTGACCCCAAAGACACCCCACCCATTAGATGGGTTGGGTGTAGGATATACACCCCTTTCGGGGTGTACATATAGCAACACCCATATATATATATATATATATATATATATATATATATATATATATATATATATTGGTGGTTAATTGCAGTGGCTGTGTAAGTGGCAGGCACATATATTTGTCTCATAAAGATTGGAGTCATTATGCATGCATAGAGGGTACTGGATTATTTACAGATCTAATCCTACCAACAATCGTATTTATAAAAATAGTTCTTTAAAAAAAATATTTGTAAAAATAGACTCCGTAGTGTCAGAAAATCTAAATGCAGTTGAAAAGCGGTGAATAGTTCACCGCTTTCACAAAATTTATCATAGTCCCATGAAAGCGGTGAGTCATTCACCGCTTTTAAAAGCGGTAAATCATTCACCGCTTTTAAAAGCGGGTGTGGATTTATTGAAATCTAGTTTAAATAGAAGAAAATAAAAGATTTACAAAAATACCCTCAATAAATTTTTTATTCGAATTAGTTTTATTCTTTCAAGTAAATTTTTTAATTATTTGCTATATTGTTAATCAAAAAAATTGTTGATTGAATTATATTATACACGATCTATAGATTATTAGAATTTATGAGAAGTAAATCTTTTAATTATCTGTTATATTGCCATATTATGGTATTTATATTACATCTATCTATTCATATATATATCTATAAAAATATTTTGTAGGATGTAAATCGTTTCTCTGTAAAATATTGTTATAATAGAATTTTTTTTAGAAATAATCTTATAAATATAATTATAAAAATAGTCTTCTGAAATTTTTTTTTATAAAAAGTCTTAAGCGGTGAATATTAAAAGAGGTGAACCATTCACCGCTTTTAAAAGCGGTAAACCATTTATCGTTTTCATAGAACTTAAAATTTTCTGAAAACTTATGAATGCGGTGAATGGTTCACCGCATCGTTTCAGATTATTTTTGTAAAAAAAAAAAAAAATTAGAAAACTACTTTTACAATTATAAAAATTTATAAAATTATTTCTAAAAGAAATTGGAGGGTACTACTACTTAAAGGTGCCCTAGAATGATGACCTCTTGGACTACTTGTTACTAAGGTAAAGAACAATAATATATGTTGATGTGCACTACAACAAAATTAGGTTATAGGGACACATGTTTGTGACACTTTTGTATAAGTGTCCTATTTATATTCCATCTATATCTAAAATTAGATTATAGGGACATATTTTTGGGACACATTACAAAAATGTGTCGCTATACACCCTAGCGACGGCACATATAGCAACATTTACAATAAGTGTCGATATTTTTGTCAGCGACACTTTTTTTAGATTTTAAAAACACTTAAAAATATCGCTATAGCCTAATTTTGTTATAATGGTGCTACATCCTATAACTTCACTTGTACTCATGTAGTCGATCCAACTTTGTACACCAGCATGCAATAATAAAAATTACTCATGAGGCTAGGAAGAGGAGACCTAGATAGGCTACCCAAAACACTTACTAGATTCTTACACAATCTAATGATCATGCTGATTTTGTATGTTGTTGATGTACATGTTGAGACATCTTAATGTGTCGCACGTAGATTCACGTGTGTGTACGTAGTATAGAATATATAGCACACTAACATATAGTAATGTACCATATATAAATTAACTTGTGCAATGTAGGGATAAACTAGTATACATAAGCTACAATAGTGGTGATTTGCAAGAATATATATATAACTCAAATATTTTCTAATAACTTTGGTCTTATAACCTTGTTGATGTGCTAACATTTTGTCTCCTGTGTCTTAGCACGTGAGCTGCTGGTGACATTGCTGCCAAACCATTAGGATATTTACAGCAGCACATCCGTTGACTGCCTGTGGGAGGGGCTTGCCCTTCTGAAAGGGGGTGCGGGCAAAAGAGTCCTAACCCCTATAGCAGTCACGTGATGGTCAATCTGACTCGAAAGAAATAGAAGGACTTTCGAATCTAAGAAGCGCGCTAGACGGGAGATCCTCGCCGACATTAGAATCCATCGTTCCCATTGGTCCAGATTCTGTGTCTCAATCCTAAAGCACACAAAGCCTAAGGTATAAATCTCGCACCTATATTATAAGTGCATGTACATGAGAAAATGCTTTAATTAATTCCTTATAAATTAATCTCACAATATTTTACAAACTCTACAACTAATTAATAGTTGAATTTCAATCTTGTCTTGAAATTATAAGTGGTGCTTATTTTCTCACGATTTACACATCTTCACCAATTAAATACCCCCACATATGTATGTTATTTTGTAAAAAATGTTATAAAATTTATTTATTAGTATAGTATTACTCAGCTTAAAAAGTAGGTGTATATCTCACACCCCTCAATTCAAGGATTTAAATAATTATTTTAGATTTTT
This sequence comes from Tillandsia leiboldiana, assembly GCA_029204045.2. NCBI lineage: Eukaryota > Viridiplantae > Streptophyta > Magnoliopsida > Poales > Bromeliaceae > Tillandsia > Tillandsia leiboldiana. The sequence goes on along the minus strand of CM055072.1, from coordinate 1,217,262 downwards.
TATATTAAAAAAATTAATAAAATAAGTGTGAAATATTAATTCTTAAAAACATGTGTTAAATTTACCTCCTACACCCTATGGCTTTTTTTTTTTTTTTAAAAAAAAAAAAAATGTTGGTAGAAACAATGAAAACAATTCTAACTTGAGTCATTGGAAAGGAACTATCTAATCTTTAAAAACTTTTAATTTTTCCACCTCATATTTTAGTTTGTTCCATTTGATCCATTTATAGTTGTTTTTTCTTTTTTGCCCATTTCTATACTAGGGCTAAATTTTATTGTTCAACCTAGATTTAAAAGACAATTTTAACCCGTGCGTATCTGCAGATATTCATGTGTTATTCGTAAATTTAAGGGTATGGACATTAATTTTTCTTACCTAAAAAATTATAGATAAAATTAACGGATACATGTTAAATTATGAACATTTTGAGCAAACCGCGGGTACCCACGAGTATCCGCATATACAATTTTTTAAAAAAATAAAAAAATAAATACTCTTTTTATTTTTTTCGTTTATAAAACCCTAATACTAACTTTTTTATAATATTATTTTTTTTCGTTATTATACATTGTATATTGTGATATTTTAAATAACAAGTTAAGTTTTATCTTTTTGTATTTGAAAAATATAAGAACAAAAAACGAGAAAAAAAAAAAGGAGAGAATATTGTAGATAAATTTTATCCGCATCTGCATAACTCGCGAGTACAATGACCCACCCGCAGATTATCCAACCCGCCTATTTGTCAGGCCTAGTCCGACTATCGCTATTCAACTATTAAAAAATTAGATTAATATATATATATATTAATATATATATATATATATATATATATATATATATATATATATATATATATATATATATATATATTAGGTTCTAGGGACACATTATTGTGACACTTATATGCAAGTGTCCTATCTATATTTCATCTATATCCAAAATTAAATTATAGGAACACATTTTTGGCACACATTATGATAATGTGTCGCAATACACCCTAACGACTGCACATATAGCGACACTAATAATAAGCGTCGGTATTTTTGTCAACAGTATTTTTTTCAAATTTTAGAAGCATTTAAAAATATCGCTATAGCATAATTTTGCTGTAATATAGGTACATATAATTAAGAGTTAATTACATACGGCTCCCTGTAAACATATCGAATAGCAGATATATTCCTACAAAGTTCAACTTTTCATATTTATCTCTTCAAAAGTCCAACGTTATTCATATATATCCCTACCGTCTATCTCCGTTAGAAAAATCTAGTTAACCATAGGTTAAATACTTAATCTTGATTAGTTAGTGAGGTAAATTTACCTTTTTACCCTTTCAAATATTTTTGCATTATTTTTTAGAGAGACATTTTTGAAATGGCAAAACTGTCATTTCACATATAATCGGTTAGAAAATAAACAGTGAACTAACGATAATAAACCGGAGGGATATATATGAATAACGTTGGACTTTTGAAGGGATAAATATAAAAAATTGAACTTTGTAGGAACATATCTGCTGTTCGATATGTTTACAAGAACCCGTATGCAATTAACCCTATAATTAATTACTTTTCAGAAGCCTTATTTATTTATCAAATAATGTGGACCACTAAAATGGATCATTCAAAGAAGAAGTGCATGGGTATTAATTGGAATTTAATTATCTAAAATAAAAATTTAATTATGATTTATAGTTAAATTCCAGTTGGATTAGAATAAATATTTAGTGTTATTTAGAACTAATAACACCAAAATCGATCACAATAACTAAAGTAGTGCAAATTTAGCCTACATTTTAATATTGCTCATCTTTATAATTTATATTTGTTATTATTATAATTAAAACATGGCTTTGTATTTTACTGATTTTTTTTTTATTCTAACATAATTTCTAAAATTGCCAAGAAATGGACTTAAATCAAACTCCTCTTAGTAAGTAGAGGAGTGTAAATTAAATAAAAAAATTTGATTTATATTGTTCATAAAAAAAAAAAAATTAATTTCATACAACTCCATGTAAACATATCGAATAATAGATATATTTCTACAAAATTTAGTATTCATATTTATCACTTTAAAAGTTCTAAATTATTCATATATATTCATATGATTTGTTACCGAAATTTTAACCGTTAAAAAAAAAAATACTATAGTTAAGTATAATATCTGAAAGGATAAAAAAATAAATTTACCGAACTCATTAACTAAGTTGAAGTATTTAATCTATAGTTAATTATATTTTTATAAGGAAACTCATTAACTAAGTTGGAGTATTTAACCTATAGTCAATTATATTTTTGTAAGGAATATTGACAATATATATATATATATATATAGGGTTAATTGCATACGGCTCCCTGCAAACATATCGAATAACAGATATATCCCTACAAAATTTAACTTTTCATATTTATCTCTTCAAAAGTCCAACGTTATTCATATATATCCCTACCGTCTATCTCTGTTAGAAAAATATAATTAACCATATGTTAAATACTTAATCTTAGTTAGTTAGTGAGGTAAATTTATCTTTTTATCCTTTCAGATATTTCAACATTTTTGAAAGGGCAAAACTGTCATTTTACATATAATCTGTTAAAAAATAAATAGTGAACTAACAATAATAAACCGGAGGGATATATATGAATAACGTTGGATTTTTGAAAGAATAAATATAAAAAATTAAACTTTGTAGGAATATATCTGCTATTCAATATATTTGTAGGAAGCCGTATGCAATTAACCCATATATATATATATATATATATGAACATTTAAGACTGACTTTCGGAGTGATAAATATAAAAAATTAAATTTTATAGAGTATATTTACATAAACATGTATGGAATTAACTCACAAAAAAAAGTTTGAAATATTCTAAAAGTTCAGGGGTGTCTATACATTTTAACCCCAAATTTCCACTTCTCTACGCGATCTCTTTCTTCGCCAAGTCGCTCACTCCTCTCTCTCGTTGGGGTTTAATTTGGGCGAAAAATCCCCATTTTTTGTTGTTTTCTCATCGATTAGGGCAAAATCCAGCTCGATTTTGGGGCGGGATGAGCCGCGCGAGCTCCGGTTCGGGGGATTCGGACTCTCCCAGGAGAAATTCGAGGAGGCCCAAATGTAATCTCTCATCAAAATCCATTCTTTTCCCCTTTTTCGCTCTAATTTTGGTTTTTTTTTCTTTTTTTTTTAGTTTATTTTAGTTCTAATTCGTTACACATCGATCGATGATGATTTGTTGATTTATTATGTGAAAATGTATAGAAATTAACCTCCTCAATTACTGCGAATTATTCGAAAATGTAGTAAAAAAAATCATAAATTTTGGGCAATGTTACTATTTTGATGCATTAGTTTATCAATTTATTAGCACTAAAGAGATAAATTTTTGATCTTTAATTACTTGTTCGGCGCGCAGATTCGAAGTTTACTCAGCAAGAGCTTCCTGCTTGCAAGCCAATTTTTACTCCCCAGTGGGTTAGTGCATATATCTGCGTGAATTCTCGAACTGTAGATCTTACTCTAAGAAGTAGTAGTTAGGTGCTTGACAGATGAAAAAAATGACGGAGGTTTTGATCCAGCATGAAGTTGCAATGAGTTTTTTGGACGATTCGAAAACAGAAGCTCTAATTCGAAACTTCAGCTTCTGCTGTAGCAGGGAGTTGTCGATAGAATTTTAGTGAGAAAAGCTTCTGCTGTAGATCTACTCTAAGAAGTAGTAGTTAGATGCTTGACGATGAAAAAAATGACGGAGCTTTTGATCCAGCATGAAGTTGCAATGAGTTTTTTGGACGATTCGAAAACAGAAGCTATAATTCGAAACTTTAGCTTCTGCTGTAGCAGGGAGTTGTCGATAGAATTTTAGTGAGAAAAGCTGTTAAGAAACGGTAGTAAAGTGCTTGGTCAACAAAAAATGACGGAGCTTTTGATGCAGCACGAAGCTTTAATGCTTTTTTGAATGGCCCAAAAGTAGAAGCTCTAATTTGAAATTTCAACTTTTGCTTTAGCAAGAAGTTGTCTATAGGATTTTAGTAAAAAACGCCTTTCAAAGGCAAGAGTTAAGTGCTTGGTCAACAAGAAATGACGAAACTTCAATGCTCTTTTGATCGGCTAAAAAGTAGAAACTCTAATTTGAAACTTCAGCTTCTGCTGTAACAGAAAGTTGTCTATAGGATTTTAGTAAAAACGACGGTTAAGAAGCAGTAGTTAGGTGATTGGTTAACAAAAAAATGGCGGAGCTTTTGATGCAGCATGAAGTTGCAATGCTCTTTTGGACGGCTCAAAAGCATAAGTTTTAATTTGAAACTTAAGCTTCTGCTGTAGCAAGAAGTTGTCGATAGAATTTTTAATGAAAAGAGTTGTTATTGCTTCTTAGAACAACATCGTTACGCAAACAACTCTATCTCTGCATCGTCTTGTGTAGGTCATTTCGGCATTCACACTTGTCGGCATCGTCTTCGTCCCTGTCGGCGTCGCTTTACTATTGGCTTCAAACAAAGTATGTCAAAACTTCTTATAAAGTAATAGTTGATCTTTTCTATTATCTTTTCAAAATCCTTCTTTCTTATGATAGGTTGTTGAAATAGTTGATCGATATGATACCGCATGCGTGCCGGATAACATGACTGATGATAAAGTTGCTTACGTGCAAAATGAACGGATCGGCAAAACATGCACGAGAATGCTCACGGTAATAAGGTTCCCTTTACTAATGTTGCAAAAGAAGTATATTTTGATTTTTCTTTTTTTTTGGGGTGTTAATGTGAAATAGTTGTACTTTGTAGATTCCGAAGGATATGGATCGGCCAATTTATGTGTATTATCAACTTGATAACTTCTACCAGAATCACAGAAGGTACTTATCATCTACCTTTTAAGCTCGCAAACGAAATTTTTTTGATAGCAAGTACGCTTGCTAAGTAACTATCATCAAAATTATGTAGTAACCTACGAAGTGCCTAGTTGACTGGACTTTTGGAACAGCTTCTCTACTTGAAGAAGGAGAAGCTTCCGAAAATCAAGCGTTTGGCAAGCAAAAGGTTTGGATCTTTTGCAACGACGAGAAGCTAAAATGTGTTTCTCGAACTTAAAAATAGAAGTTCTATTTTGAAGCTTCTACTTTTGTTCCAGAGAAAACCTATCTCGAACAATAATTCTGCAGAAGCTCCATCGAAAGACGTCCATGATAACGTAATATCAAATATTATGCCTTAACATCTTAAGTAAAATTTAGGTACTTGCAGAGCCGAAGCGATGAACAGCTTCGAGATGCTGGAAAGGCGAACGACACGAGCAACTGCGCTCCTGAAAAGAAAACTTCAGATGGTTCTCCGATTATTCCGTGCGGTTTAATAGCTTGGAGTTTGTTCAACGATACGTATAGCTTTGTTCGTGGGAACGAGAACTTGGCGGTGAACAAGAAAGGCATTTCGTGGAAGAGCGATCGGGAGCACAAGTTTGGAAAGGACGTCTATCCGAAGAACTTTCAGAATGGAACTTTGATCGGTGGTGGAAAGCTTGATCCGAACAAACCTGTAAGTATCGGCTATTGCTAAATTCGATTAAGAAACAGTTCATCAACTATTGCTAAATTCGATTTCATTTGTTTCCGTTTATTGAGCTGGGGATGATTCTGTTTACTTTAATGTCAGTAGGAGAACAAAAACAAAAATCGAAGGCGCAAGTTCAATACCCTACTTCGAAAATCTTACAAGAACCTACTTGCCACGATTTACAGACTTTAGATCGGTTGGGTGCTACTAAAGTCAAAATCTTAAACGGTAAAAACGTACAAAACTTATCTGAACTATTAGCTATTTTGAATCGGCTATCCAATCTTACAAAACGATTTTGCTATCCAATCTTTTAATTTGTTTGATTCGAGTCAGAAAGTGCCGTCGACTGACTCAAATCAAACAAATTGAAAAGTTGGATAGTAAAATCAATTTTTTGAAAGGTTGGGTAGCCGATTCAAAGTGGTCCATAGCTCGGGTAAGTTCTATACACTTTTACCATCTTAAATAAATCTTTGTACGGTTTGATATATTTATCCCTGCCAAATCATCTATACGCGTGTATATATCCGTGTAAAATCTGAATTTTCGCACATTTCCCGAACCTTTTCGAAAGTGCGAGCTCTTACGGAAATATGCTTTTCTTAAGTTGGGGCAATTTTCCGAGTACTAGGAAAATAAGTTTTCGAAGAGGATATGCGCTTAAGTCGACAACTATGCAGAGATATGTGTATGTTAAATGAGATATCGAACTAACTTGCTTTTAAATGCGAACAGTTGAGCGAACAGGAGGACCTAATCGTTTGGATGCGGACTGCGGCCCTCCCGACATTCAGAAAATTGTACGGGAAGATCGAGACGGACCTCAAAGAGAACGATAAGATAACTGTGACCTTGGAAAACAATTACAACGCGTACAGTTTCAGCGGCAAGAAGAAGTTGGTACTCAGCACCACAAGCTGGCTCGGTGGAAAGAACGACTTCCTCGGATTCGCGTATCTGAGCGTCGGCAGTTTATGCTTCGTTCTTGCGACGGCATTCACTTTGGTATATTTGATAACTCCGAGGTGAGTAAATTCATAAATACGACTTCTTTTGATTTTTGAATTTGCGATTAACGAGAAGATATTAATATCGTATGGATAATTGTTCGAATGCACTACACATCAGATTTACGGTTTTGGTCGCAACATGCCAAATTTTGAAGTGTACTTTCACATGCCATTCCAATAGTACTATATCGGATGAAAAAAAAATTCTGATTGGATATATGAAACTATGCACACTAGTAATAATAACTGGGTGTCACAAATGATATCAGAAACGTATACGAGCCGAAAATGTGAGAGCTAAGTGCTATGCCATGGGACCCACATCGGATGCTAATAATAATAACTGAGTTTAAGTATTTTGAATTGTGGTTTAGACTAAACGAGTTATTATTGCCAGCAGGTCGGATCGTCACGTGTTATATTATACAGGTTTAAGATTCTAATTCAAATACTAATACATTGTATTAATTATCATTTATTTTTATTTTTTATTTTTTTTGCAGGGAACTGAGAGATCCATTACGCCTGTCTCGGAACAAAAACCTCTTGAACCACTGAATGTTTTTTTAAGAAAAAATTTAAAATTTTTCCTTTTTTACTTCTTTTGTAAAGCCATTCGAACATTATTCGCCTCAAATCTTCGACATGTTTATTTATTTATTTTCATCTCTTTTTTTTTTGTAAATTGTAATTTGGAAGATCTATGAGGCATTTTTTTTTTTTGTAAATATGGATAAAGAATTGTATTCAAGGTTTTTTTTTCCAAATTATTTGGGTTAATTTTGTAAGCAATTGATGTCCTTGCCAAAATTATTTGATGCATTGTTTAATGTGTGATATGAGATGTATTGTATAAGGAAAACGCTACATACATATTCTAAAATAAGTGTACATTTTATACCTTATCCATTTTAGGGATAAATTTTACTGGTCATTTCGAAGTGATCAGTAAAGTACACTTTATTTTTGAATGGATGAAATGCATATCATACACTCCTTTCGGAATATATGGATAGCATTGCTCACGGTAGAGATGCGAACGGAGCGGATCTGGGGGCGGGAGCTTTATTCTCCTCAAAGCTCCCCTTCTCTGGAATTCGTGACGGGTTATTGTCTTTAGAGGGCAACGGCGTTAACGGAGAAGGTAAATTGACGAAAATGTCCTTACTTTATATTGGAGGGAAAAGATAATGGAGGAAAGAGAAAGGGGTTTAGATTCATTTCCCATCATTTTTGAAGGGTATTTTGGGTTTATCCAATAATATTTTTTAAAAAATTGAGGGCTCACTCACGGAATCATGACGGCGGGGGTAAATGCATATTTCGGTAATTACGATGGGCAAAAATATAGGCTTTTAAAAGACATAGGGACAAAGTAAAAAAGCGGGATATTACAGGAGATTTTCTGTAATTTAGCCAAATAATTATTTCATAATTTGTTCTGAATCTGTCATACTGATTAATATTTATTTTAAAAGTTATAATATTGTTAATGCTTTATAAATATAAATCAATAAATTTTTTAATAATAATGAATAATAAATTTTAAATATATTATTTTTAAAAATATAAATAAATTTTGAGATAAATTTGGAGCGGATCATGATGGGACGAAACGATATCGGAGCTCGACCAACCTGAATTCATTTAATTGCATCCTTGCTTTCACATACTACTATGGACAATTGCATTACAACTATATATATAATTTAGAAGCAAAAAATAATAATGAGATTTAATTATTACACTTAATATATTGTTGATTTTTAATTGTAAGATTCTAAAAAGAAGGTTAAATTATTATGTGATTGGTTAAGAATTGATCATATAATTAATCTTAAATTAAAAATAAAGTTTTATATTACACTTAGTAGAGCTTATATACTTTTAAAAGTACAAATAAATTTATACTTGGAAATTTTTTACAATTAAATTTGTATTAGAATCTGTGCTATTATAAAGTGAACTAAAAAAAGAGAAAAAAAAATAAAAAATATAAATCTTAATATAAATCTAATAGTAAAAAATTCATAAGTATGAATATACTTATGCTTTTAAAAATATACAAGCTCTACACTATATATATATATATATATATATATATATATATATAGTTAGGTTTGTGTGTTTTTAAAAATACAGAGGTCTTCGCATTTTCAAATTGTTTTAGATATTGAGATTTTTGAATTGGCGATGAATTTCGTTAAATCTGATCTAGAGTATTTAAAAGTTCTAAAAATTAATTTTATAAAAATTAATTTTATAAATTTTTAATATTATTTGTCTAGTAATCAAAATGGCTCAAAATTAATAATTTTAATGATCATAGTAAGTCGTTTATAAATTTAATGGGATAAAAATATTCAAATCATGTAAAATTTTAATAAAATTTTTTTTATATTATATAAAATAAGATCTATATATTTAATTTTAAATTTTAATATTATATCATCATATTTTGTAAAATTTTTATTTAGAACGTTAATTTTGAATTATTTCATATAAATAATATTAAAATATTATAATATTTATTTATTTTTTTAAATACTTTAAATATTCTAGCAAATCCAATCGTCCGTTCGAAAATTTCAAGGGAATGAAGAGGGCTTCTTCCTTCCTCGCCTCCATCCTCGGCGGCGGCGGCGGCGGCGGAGGAGGAGGAGGAGGTGGCGGCGCCGACGCGGCGGCGGTGGTTTCGGCCATCTTCATATACCCGATCAAGTCTTGTAGAGGAATCGCGGTAGCAAACGCTTGTATCACCTCCACTGGTATATGTTTTTTTTTTTTTTTTTTTTTTTTTTTTTTCTAAAGCTTAATTTAAGGATATTAAGCAATACTAATTTCTTAGAATGATCTGTTTTGGTGTTACTTGTTGTTGTATTTTTTTTTAAAAAAAAATGATGAATTTTAGAGGAATTTTATAGCTGATTTACTTGATTTGGTGTTAATGAGCAATACCCACTTCTTTATTTGAATTTGATGATATTAAGCAATACCCACTTCTTAGAATGATCTGCTTTGATGGTTATTTGTTGTTGTATTTTGTTTAAAAAAAAATGGTGAATTTTAGAGGAATTTTGTATAGCTGCTCTACTTGATTTGGTGGTAATGAGCAATACCCTCTTCTTTATTTGAATTTGATGTTATTAAGCAATACCCACTTCTTAGAATGATCTGCTTTAATGGTTATTTGTTGTTGTATTTTGTTTAAAAAAAAATGGTGAATTTTAGAGGAATTTTGTAGCTGCTTTACTTGATTTGGTGTTAATGAGCAATACCCACTTCTTTATTTGAATTTGATGATATTAAGCAATACCCACTTCTTAGAATGATCTGCTTTAATGGTTATTTGTTGTTGTATTTTGTTTAAAGAAAAATGGTGAATTTTAGAGGAATTTTGTAGCTGCTTTACTTGATTTGGTGGTAATGAGCAATACCCACTTCTTTATTTGAATTTGATGATATTAAACAATACCCACTTCTTAGAATGATCTGCTTTGATGGTTATTTGTTGTTGTATTTTGTTTAAAATAAATGGTGAATTTTAGAGGAATTTTGTAGCTGCTTTACTTGATTTGGTGGTAATGAGCAATACCCTCTTCTTTATTTGAATTTGATTATATTAATGTCAGATCGTTGGCGCTAACCATTAATCCCAAAAGCTTGAGCGGTTAGAAATACGCAATTAATTGACTTAAAGCGTACAGACACAGCGCCCACGGATTTCGACCGGACTCAACCCATCTGGACGTTGGGTCTATTGTTGGGGCTCTTGCCGTTAGGTCTATTGTGGACCGCAGCCCCACTCAACTTATTGGGCTCACCCAACTCAACTTATTAGTCTCCTGGGCCTATTGTCACGAGACAGGAAGTTGGACCTATTCAACCCATAAATAAATAGCCAACAATTAAGCAATACCCACTTCTTAGAATGATCTGCTTTAATGGTTATTTGTTGTTGTATTTTGTTTTAAAAAAATGGTGAATTTTAGAGGAATTTTGTAGCTGCTTTGTTGTATTTTTTTTTTAAAAAAAATGATGAATTTTAGAGGAATTTTTGAGCTGCTTTACTTGATTTGGTGGTAATGAGCAATACCCACTTCTTTATTTGAATTATAAATTTCTTCAAATTTGATGATATTAAGCAATACCCACTTCTTTGAATGATCCATTTTGGTGTTATTTTATTGGGGTTTTTTTTTTTTTTTCCTATGTGAATTTAGAGGAGTTTTGTATCTAGATTTATAGACAATTTGATGCTATTAAGCAATACCCACTTCTTTATATGATCCATCTTAGTGTTATTTTATTGGGGGGTTTTTTTTTTAATGCGGATTTGAGTGGATTATATATGTAGTTTGGAGAATTTGATGTTATTTTTTTTGCTGTGTTTTTTTTATCTGAATTGCACAATTGATGCATTTTAGTTTAATTTTGTTGGTTTTTATTTGAATTTGAGGGAACTGTACATCTACTTCATTTAATTAATGCTATTTAAGCAACATCCAGCTTCTTAAATTTAAATCTCTTTGTTCAGCTGCATTCATTTATTGCCTCTTATAGGTCTTAGTTTAATTTGTTCTTGCTAATTTATGAGAAACAATCGCTGTTCTCCAAAATCTTAAACTATTTAGAGAACGGTGTTTTTGCCATTTATATTCAACATTTTCTCTCCCGTCTGGGTTGCTAGGAACTCGGTGAGACTCGAATTTAGAACCTCGTACTCAGACACTGGTAAATTCTGAGAAACAATCGTTGTTCTGCAAAAGTTTAAACTATTAGGTCCCGTTTGGTTCGGGTATAAATTTAAGAGGTATAAATTTTTTTATACCTGAGATAGCTTGCTATTCCGGAATAATCAAGCATAAAAGTCAAATTGTGTTTGGTTCAAAAGTTGATATTCTCTAGAATGGTTAAAATTATGGGATAGTGAAGAATAGTGGAAAAAGATAATAGATTTTTTATCAAAATATCAATTTTGCCCTTACCTTATATATATAAATTAATTTTAATTATTATAAATTAATTAAAATGACAATTTAATTGTAAATAATAAATTATATCTTACTTAAATAAAATAATTTTTTTATATTTTATAGTATATTTTAATAAATAATAATTAGTAAACAAAATTAATAAACATAATTAGTAAACAAAATATAAAATAATTTTGTATATTTTATCGTATATTTTATTAAATAAAATTAGTAAACATAATTAGTAAATAGTATATTTTAGTAAATATAGTCTCAGATAGGAAGGTAAGCTAAAAAAAAAAAAAAAAAAAAAAAAAATTCATTCATTGTCTTTAGATATAAATCTTATTCCAGGAGGGAGGTGGAATAGAAATTAACGGATTATCCTAAAATAACCCGTTAAGCAGGGAATATTTTAAACCTTTATCCCTATATTTTTTTCTCTGTTGTTTGGCAAAAATTGTAGAATAAAGGGGATTATTTCTCCTTTATCCCCCAACCAAACAGTGTCTTAGCCCCCGTTTGGTAACGGAGATAAGGGGGGGATAACCCCCTTATCCCCGTTATTATACCCAAACTCTAATATAGAGGGGTGGGAATAGCTAAACCCACCCCTTAGCGGGTTATCCTGGGATAACCCGCTAAGGGGTGGGTTTAGCTATTCCCACCCCCATCCGGAATAGCGGAATAGCGGATTAATAATTAATATTTAATATTAATATTAAATATTAATATTTATCTAAATATTAATATTTAATATTTAGATAAATATTAAATATTAATATTAAATATTAAATATTAATATTATAATTTAATATTTAATTGTAAATATTATTTGAATTTTTTAATATTTATCTAAATTAAATATAAGGTTCATTAATACCATAAATTTATTTAATTTTAAATTATATCATAAAGGGCAAAATAGTAAATAAAAATATTTATCCCCTCAATTCTTCTTATTCCTCTGTACCCAACCAAACATAATTTTTTCTTATTCCTCTTATTCTTCTTATTCCTATATAATTTACTAAATACAATTTTCTTTAAACCCGGTATAACTCTTAAACCGAACCAAACAGAAATTTACACTAATTCCTGCTAATACCTTAACTTATACCTACCCCCGGTATAACTAAATTTTTTTTATTCCCGAACCAAACGCAGCCTTAGAGAACAGTGTTTTTAATATTTATATTCGACATTTCAGTGCTATTCTTGCTCATATCAGTTTTTGGTTTGGGGAGTCGTTGCAATTGGATTTTTTCTGTATGCATGGTTAATGTACAACAACTTTCTGAACGGTCGAAATGAACTTTCTGTAATATTTATCGGCCCTGAAATAGCAAAAGTAGTAAAACTATTGCTCATAATAGAAACAAATCATTCTCCGTTTTTCATTAGAACTATAACCTTTTTGTTGAGGCATGCAACAACTACTTATGTCGATTAATCGTATTTTTCGATAGGATTTCGATGGGATCGCCAGTGGTTGGTTGTGAATTCGAAAGGAAGAGCCTACACCCAAAGGGTTGAACCAAAGCTTGCTTTGGTCGAAATAGAGATGCCGTCCAACGCTTTTAACGAACGTTGGGAACCGACGTCGAATTCGTATATGGGTATGAAATTCGTATCAAGACATTTACATGTGCAGCTGTATGAACTATCTAAGTTCTAATTTCCAAAAATAATCAACAAAAAGAAAATGGCATTCACTAAATTCCCAAATGCAGATATACATAGTTGCTTACATATATTTTTCGTGCTGTTTAGAAATTTTATAATCTTTTCAATCAGTAGTAGAAAAACACTGTTGAAATTCGTTTTGTCTTTTTATTTGGACTTGTTTTCATCTTGTTGCAGTAATCAAGGCTCCAGGAATGGAGACTTTGAAAGTTCCTCTGAGTTCAAAACATGCCGTAATTGATGGAGTTTCCGTGTGGGAGTGGTTAGGTTCTGCATTTGATGAAGGAGATGAAGCCTCCGAGTGGTTTTCCGATTATCTTGGAAAGCCGAGTCGCCTAGTTCGTTTTAACACTTGTAGGGCTTTTCTTATGCACCTTCGATTACGAGTTACTAATTTCTCTTTATCTATGCTCCAAACTCTTGAAGCATGAATCTGCGCTGCGACCATTGTCGACTTTGATATTCTTGATTTTTAAAGAAATTTGTACGCTAGTGAGAACCGTCGCATTGGGCTTGGATTCTATATCACACGGCATTTTGGCATCAATCTATATCACACTACACTTTCCAAACTATTTATGTAAATGTTAAGAATGAATGCAACATATATGTATAGAACGAGATTAACACCAAGTTATCTGTGCTATCAGGTTTTCGGCCTAGGATGATAGTGGTCTCCTAGGTATCGTTTGGTAACGGAATAAGCCAGAACTAGCTATTCTGGGAATAGGTATAAAGTACAGAACAAGAGCGAAAAAACGTTTGGTTCGGTTCCAGGGATAAGAGATTTTGTGTTTGGTATGAGAATGAGGAATAAGAAGAATAAAGAGGTTGTGATGATGAGAGTGTATTGGGAAGGAAAAGAGAGAGGAGAGAGAGGGATTTGTAATGATGAGAGTGTATTGGGAAGGAAAAAAGAGAAATGAGAGAGGGATTTGTGATGATGAGAGTGTATTGGGAAAAAAAAAAAAGAGGGGAGGAGGGGTAGTTTGATAAAAAAAAAAAAATTATAAAATAATAGGTAAGAATTATTGTTCCAGCTTATTCTGCTTGTACTAGAACTACTGTACCGAATAATTCTTGGTGCGTTTGGTACAATAAGGGGGATAAATCTCTTATTCCCTGTTCTAGCCCCGAAACAAACGGTGCCCTAGGGTTTAGTTGGTGGAATAGTATGATCTAAGGGATGAAAATAAATCTAACGGCAGAAAACTTGATAGCATCATCACGTGTTTGATGCTATTGATAGTATAGTAGTCAGACTCGTCGAAGTTGCAAAATATAGTTTCGTTTTTCCTTCAAATTTTCAAATTTAAAATAGTTTGCTTTGTACCGCGTGTTAAAATTGCAGCATCGCAAACCAGAGAAGTTGACCCTGCGTACGCTCCGGGCTACGAAACTATGTTTTCCGATGGGTATCCATTTTTGTTGGCGTCCCAGGTAGAGAGCTACATTGTCTCATTTATATTTCTCGAACATAGCCTTAAAACTCTGCGTCTGATCCGCATAAAATGTGCAGGGTTCACTGGACGCATTGAATGAAATTCTCAAGGAAGAACTGCCGATTAATCGTTTCAGACCGAAGTGAGCATTTCTTTTCTTTAGCAATCATCTTATTCAATCTCCAATTCCCATATCTGATATGTTTTTGATGTCTGATACAATTCGTCATTTTTTTCAGTATTGTGGTTGATGGATGTTACCCATTTTCGGAGGACTTGTGGAAAGTAATAAAGATAAACAAGTTAACATTTAACGGCGTAAAGTTGTGTGCAAGATGTAAGGTAACACTTTCGCTTACTTTTTCTTTCGTGAATTCCGTTACTCACGAAATTATCAGCGACAAAGTCGATAAAATTACGTGCGTCCCGAAAATTTTCACATCATCTTCGGCGTTCCCGACAATTCACTTCATTAATACCTCAGGTACCCACTATTAACCAAGAGAATGCGATTGCTGGCCCCGAGCCGACTGAAACCCTAATGAAGTTCCGATCAGACGAAATCTTGAGACCGAACTGCAAAAAACAGGGAAAGGTTATGAAATTCCCTTCTAATTTTTCAACTTTTCTCGCGATTTACCAATTTTGTTTTAATTAAATCTATGTTCAAACCTTGCATGTTTCGAATATGGATGGCTAAAAATTATGTTTTGCTTTTCAGATTAATTTTGTGGGCTAACACAAATTCAGTTCCTGATGTTTGATCTTGATTTCAATTATACCTAAAATTGGGATCATACTTCTAGGACCAAATTGTTGAACTTCGTGTGCAGATTACTACAATTGAAACTCTGACGACGAAATTGAAATCTGCGCTTCTAATATGCTGCACTCGCTGTCGCTTCTGATTTACTCGTGCTATTGTTCTTGATTCTCTTCCACGCATTGGTGTTTAACGAAATTTCCGTTTGGACCCACAGGTGTTCTTTGGACAAAATTTAGTATGCAAGGAGTCGCTCTCGGCCGCAGGCAAAGGGGCGCTCGTCAAGGTCGGAGATCCGGTTTACGTTCTGCAGGAGGTATCTTCTTGTGCCGAAGCCCCGGCTTAAACAAGTCGGAGATTCAGTGGCCGAGATAGAACTTCGCTCTATCGCGCAGTTTATGTACATGGATAACTAGGAAAGTAGTTGCAGTGATGCTTTTCGGAGAAGCCAAGGGGAGGGGAGGGGAGGTAAGAAGTTGATTTCAGCAGTCCAGATGCTTCTTTCCTCTTCTTTGTTGTTGATACTTGATAACAGTCTATGTATAATATGAATAGGATGGTTGTTTTAAGACTAGATGTAATGAACTACACCAGGTGATGTGAGATTTGTCTCACTAACCCTGTCATTTAGATTCAGACTTAGTCGAAACTCGTCACGCATTTCCGGCTGATGATTGGCTCTGATACCAAATGTAACGATCCGGCCCACTACTAATAATAACTCGTTCAGCAGTCCATATGCTTCTTTCCTCTTCTTTGTTGTTGATACTTGATAACAGTCTATGTATAATATGAATAGGATGGTTGTATTAAGACTAGATGTAATGAACTACACCAGCTGATGTGAGACTTGTCTCACTAACCTTGTCATTTAGATTCAGACTCAGTTGAAACTCGTCACGCATTTCCGGCTGATGATTGGTTCTGATACCAAATATAAAGATCCGGTCCACTACTAATAATAACTCGCTGGATCTAAATCATAGTTTTAATACTTAAGTTCAGTTATTATTATTAATGTTTATGTTATTTATATATTCAAATATAATTTTATTTCTATCCGATGTGAGATTATTAGAATATCACACTAGCAAATTCTGAATAAAACACTCACTTTTCAAAGTTTGGCTGCAATACTATCGAGTTTTTTGTCGTTAGATTTATCTTTTTGACTGTTTTTATTTTTTAGATCATAATATTTCACAAATAAACTACTAAATTATAAAAAATTAGTATCATTTTAATCATACGCTTTTTTATTTAAGGATCGAAAATTTAATAGCAGTTCTCAGTTTTCATCTAAAAAATTGTTGGATTTAAGTATTAAAAAATTGTTGGACTTTTAGGATCAGGGACAATTTTTATAAAAAGTATATACTAATTATTATATTTAGAATTTTAAATAAATTAAATTTAATTCTAATTTAAATCGCGTATCTAATTACTAAAAATATATAGCAATCAAATATTATTTAGCCAATATATATTGTATAACTAATTAAATATGTTTAAATATTTGACAAAACTAAAAGGATATTAAAGCCATCAAAATTAGCATTTTATATCTATAAATAAATTAAAAATTATAAAGTAATATATTATATTATTCAAGGCAAAATCATTTCCATTGACCAAATAGTCCCACATCACAAGAATAATAGGATGATATTATGTTATGCAAAAGATTAATGTATGTAAAAAATTGATTTGATAGGAAATGACTTGGAAAGAGTCTTTTACACAAATGGTGCCTTAAAATCATGCTCCATTTATTCAATTTGGATCCTTCTTCCTTAACTTTATTTTTCAAAGATCTCAAATCTATTAAGTTTTTTGGTACTAGCTTACCCAAAATTTTATCTGAATCCTAATTCGAACGAAATTGATTTATCCGATGTTAAATGGATATGGATTCGGATACGGATATAAAAAATAAAAATCTGACGAATTTGAATTCAGATATGAATTTTACTGGTGCCCGATCCGAACCCGAACCTGAATCCGAATTGATTTTACGTTATATAATATATATGTATATAAATATTTGATATTATATTTAAATTTATATTTTAAAATTTTAGATTGAATGTAATGTTTTAAAATATTGTAAAGAGTAAAAGAGAAATAATTATTTCGGAATTAAATTTTTGATTTCAGGATCGGGTTCGAATTTTGAATTTTTGGTCCGGTTCGAATTCGAATATAAATTTTGAAAATCCGTCGAATTTGGATTCGAATTCGGGTTTGGTAGTTTGATTCGGGTTCGAATTTTTGAAAATCTGCTCCGAATCCGACCCGTTGATGTTCTTAGTAACGCCTCAATAGTTCCACATCGAATGAAGAATAAGTTTGTGAATATAAGAGACGTCGAACTCTACTAGTAATAACTGAGCTCAAGTATTTTGGACTGCGGTTTAAGCTCAACGAATTATTATTGCTAGCAGATCGGATCGTTACAATTAGAATCAGAGCTGAATACCAATCGAAAGTGTAAGAGTTAAGCACCGCTTCTAAAATCTCACATCGTTTGATAATTTTAATTTACGCGTACTCTAGTAATAATAATTAAATTTAAATATTTTGGACCCAACGAGTTACTATTGGTGATGAAGAGGTCGTTACAACTAGTATCTTAGATCCCAATTTGATCCAAACCTAAATTTTTATTTTCTTTTGTTGTTTTGTGTGGGAGTTGTATTTGGTCTTAAAACCTAGATCCAAAACTAAACCCTAAATATAAGTTATTAAAATTCAAGTGTTTACAATTTTAAAACCATGGTTAGTTTGGCATCCATTGACAATATTAATTAAACATTTTATTCCCCTAAAATTAAGAATTTTATTTTATTTGATGTGACAAAGTGGTCTCAGAATAATAAAAATTACTTTGTTAATAATAATTTTTGATAAATAATAATATAATTATACTAATTTAGTCTAGTTAGTAGCCTCACTCATTTAATTGATGGAAATAACTTAATATATTTATAAAATTTTAAAAAGTGCCAATAAAAAAATAAGGCTAAAATACAAAATAATTAAAAATTATTCTTACTTGTTCTATAAAAAATAAATATATATATTTTTTAATATATTTCTGTTATTTTTAAAAAATATTTTTAAAATAAATTATAAAAAATAAACAGAATAATAACAAAACCATAACGGAGAAGGGAGACTAAATATATCAACTTAAATTTCTGAGAAGGTAAAATATAGAAAAAATGGATATAAGTTTTTGAACCAAAATATAAATAAAGGGCCTATTTCCAACATGCCAATAGTTGAGAGGTCTCTTCACATTTTTCACCTATTGTGGCCAAAAGCCACCAAACTAGGAAGAAATTTGCATAACAAAATCCTAACATTTGCTATTTACAGTGACAAGGACATAATTCAAAATTAATTATTTTATTTTTTATTTTTTCAGTACCTATTTATGTCGGCAGAAAAAGTTAAATTTAGATGTGCCTTTTTAAGAACAAATAATGAAAAGATCTCATCACATGGACCTAATAATAATAATAATAATAATAATAATATTAACGCATTTGATTCGCTTTAGCGCGTTATGTAATATTACAGATTATTTAAATATAATTCAATTTCTGAATCAAATTATTATTTATTACTTAATCAAATTTAGATGTGCCTTTTTATCGTTACGTAACATTACATATTATTAAGATATAATTAATTATCAATAAATTGTACTTAGTTTAATACAGTCATATAATTACTATATTTAATTTATTTTATAAAACTCAGTAATTCTGATAATAAAATATAATCTATTTTAAAAAATTCGAACAAAAATATAAAATTTAATATTTTAATTTAAAATAAATTTTTAAAATTTAAAATTTAAAATTTAAATTTTAAAATAATGTATTGAAAGAATATGGAGGGATAAATTTATAATTTTAATTCACATGCGCAAGATAATTCACCATCAAATGAGTACAACTTTGCTGGCGGGATTCGAATTCAGAATTTTTTATTTCTATAGCTTGTAAATTAATATAAAATAACTATTTTTTTTTTTTTAAAAAAAAAAAAGTAACTGTTAAAGAACAGTGTTTTACTCATTTCTTATTCAACACAAACAATGTTCCACAACTTGCATTTGTTTCCAATAATCAAACAATTGCTACACACCAAGCTATTGCCACAAAGAGGCCCATCTAAGTAAGTTCCTAACTCTCACATGGAAACAAACACAAAGTACGAAACTAGTGTAAAAAATCGTTTGGGATGATTTTAGGGATAAGAAATTTTGTATTTGATATGAGAATGAGGAATAAAAAGTTTTAATTAAGATAAATTACCTTTTTACCCTTAAACTTTATTATGTAATAATAAGATGAAAGATGGTGCATCGGTAGACGTGAAAGGATATTTTAAAAAAAAAATAAGAGGGTGGTTGAAAAGAGTGAGAACAGTAATTCTTACTTATTTAAGTTGTACTGGAACAAGCTATACCGATTAATTCCGGGTGCGTTTGGAAGAATAAGTGAGATATCCCTTCAATTCCCGGTTCTATACGGAATCCAAACAAGCCCGTTTGGTAACGGGTTAAGACAAAACTAGCTAATCCAGGAATAAGTATAAAATACGGAACTAGTATAAAAAAGCGTTTGAGATGGTTCCAGGAATAAGAAATTTTGTGTTTGGTATGATAATGAGGAATAAAATGAATAAAGAGTATTAGTTGGGATAAATTACCATTTTGCCCTCAACTTTATTATGTAATAATAAAATGAAAGAGGATCGGTAGATGTGAGAGGGTATTTAAAAAAAAAAAGTAAGAGGGTGGTTGGAAAAAGTGAGAACAGTAATTCCAGCTTATTCTAATTATACTGGAACAAACTATACCGATTGATTCCAGATGCGTTTGGTAGAATAAGAGGGATATCCCCCTTATTCCTTCCTAAAAGGAACAAAAATGAATGGGCCTACAAGAGAAAATTCATGAGCATAAAGGGGAGTTTAAAGGACATTGTTCTAAGACTTTGGTGTGGAAATTTTCTAAGACATGGAAACAAAAATCCAAAAATCCCCACATGCACTTGTTTATAAATTCACCTCTCTTATTGTGTACACAACAACAACAACAACAACAACTGCACTTAGTTTCTTTTATCTCTTCTCCTAAGAAAGCACATAATAATAATATGGGTAAGTTATATTTAGCTCTCTTACTATTTCTCACACTCTTTTATTCTGCTCCATCATGTCCCTACTGCCCAACACCAATTCCACCTATAGTACTGCCGCCACCGCCGTCTCCTCCGCCGCCGCCGCCGCCGCCGTCAGTCCCCTGCCCCCCTCCGCCGCCGCCTATAGGGAGACCAGCCTGCCCTGTCGACACTCTGAAGCTCGACGCTTGCGTGAATATCTTAGGCGGGCTGGTAAACCTCGTGATCGGGGGTGAAGGGCAGGCGACGGACGCCTGCTGCCCTGTCCTCGCAGGCGTCGCGGACTTAGACGCGGCGCTCTGCCTTTGCACCATCATAAGGGCCAAACTTCTTAACATCAACATACTTCTCCCTATTGCCCTTGAGGTGCTCTTGGATTGTGGGAAACATGTTCCTTCAGATTATCAGTGTCCTGCTTAAATATTACTACTACCTAGGGTTCTTCATAAAGATTGTGCTTTTTGCCTTATTTTATATTTGGGATAATTGCCTGTGTACCCCCGAAATATGAAGAAATATCTAATTTACCCCTCTTATTTTTTTCTTTCCAATATACCCCTCATACGTTCCACCGTTATTAAAAATATCCCTACCGTTTCCCTTTGTTAAGTTAACTAGGGTTAAACTAGAGTTAAATAATAATCGGAGTTAAAAATTATTGAAAATACCTATTTTGCCCCTATCTACTAAAACATTTTCCTTCAGCGGTCCCCAAAAAAAACAAAAAAAAAAAAATCCAAAATCGGAGTTAAGATGGCTGTTGGAGGGCAAATAAGAAAGTAATTCGATATTTTAAGGGTAAATACGAAAACTATTGAAAATTTCAAGGGTACATAAGAAAAGTTGGTTATGATAGAAGGGTATATTTGAAAGGGCAAAATGGTAATTTCACACAGCTAACGGCAGCTCCAAACAGTACATTAACAGAGTTTAACTTCAGGGGTATTTTGGAAAGAAGTTGGAACGTAAGAAGGGTAGTTTTAATATTAGCCTTCTAAGAGGGGTAAATCTGAAAACAGTTTATATTTACTAAAATTTCTTAAGCTAAGGCTTGTTGCAGTATGGTAGTAGTAAGAGTGGCAATTCTGTAATAAAAGGCCCTGGAGGAGGGCAATAAAGGGAATTAATAATATTCGAAGAAACAGTAATAACACACATACTAATCAAAATAGCAGTAAAGCAACAAGTGGACAGGAAATGAGAAGAGGCAAAGAGACTCTGACTTGAATTGAGAGTGTCAAAAGCTCTTTCTTTCTGCTTCAACCAAACTTTTATTTTCTGCCTGTGTAGTAGTAAGATGCAAAATATACGACAAATCCATAAAAAAATAGCTCAACACAAGACATTCATGTCATCGTATGTATCGCAGATAGGAGTAGATTTACAAGCTCATATAATAATGTAATTTCTTCTTGATTTCAAGTCGATTACAGTAGTTCTATTAGGGATTTCAAAATGGTCATATTGTGGGTGTCTCCATAAGTCTCTTCTAGTAATTCCAAATGGAAAATCTGCTTGATTGTGTTTCTCTAATCGACTCGAGGATATATTTAACTTTGCATAAAGATGCGTGAATCATAATCGCGATGTGATTTCATGTAAAAGAATAGCGTAGCCATACCTGCTAAAGAGATGCGATAGCCGAAGATCTACTTGTATAGCTTTTCCATGGTGGTTTCAAGTTGTCGCACGTCGGCGCCAATTATTTCAGAAGCCTTCTGGCCATTTTGAAAGAAATGGAGCGTCGGCTGCAGGGGAAATTTATAAGCAAAAGTGGAAATTTAGAACAAATTTACAAGAAATACGGGGACATAATTAATAACAAATATAGTTCTAGAGACTAATTTTCTAACACAATGTTGGATCATATACCAAAGAACAGAAAAATTCTAATGGCGAATCTAGGCCTCGACAGATATAGAGGCAAAAAAAAAAAAAAAAAAAATTAATGGCTTGCGAACTCTTTTGGTCAAAAGATTTAGTAGAGTATGGATTCTGTTTTCTTATAGTTGAATAAATGCCACCGCTAATTCAAAATGCCCAAAATGCCCGCTAAGATGATCACAAATAAGATATGAGAATGTTTGATCTAAGAAAATTGTTTCTGCGAACTCGCTAACGAAAATAAAAAAACACGATGGTATAACCACTACTAAGGCTTCGTTTGGGATTGCGGGGAGATTGCGTTCGCGCGGTGAGAAAATACTCTGTTTCTTTCCGTATGTAACATCGCGTTCCGCATATTGCGATGAGTCGGTTATGATATATTTTCTACGGTCTCATCAGAAAACGCAGAAGCATATCCCTATATGCTTTTGCCCCAACTACATTTTATCTAATGGCGATAGATGGACCTCAACACCAAACCGGCGCTAAGTTTTCAAACTGGTGATGATCTAATTAGAACTAAGTTCTCCCTAAGGAAACTACGGCCTATAACAAGAAAAGCTATCGCCTGGACCTTGCCCACCCAGTGGTCTACCCTCTATCCCATCTCCATCTCTAAAGAGCTACAGTATATCACACAGATATTTTCAGCGCCTTTCTTAGAGCATCTGAACAAATTTTGTCATCTCGTTAGCAAAAAATTTGCATCTCTCATATGAGCAACCAAACTTCTTCTTACAATTCTAACCCTGTATAATTGAATGGCCTGATTATTGCAAAGATCAAAACGTAAAAAAGAAAAGACAAAAAAGGAAAAGGATTAGCTTATGTAAGCAAGGAATCAAATTATTTTGATGATATTTCTAGTGATTACTGACGAAATCTGTTTGCATAATAAACGGAAGGCCGCCGAGACATACCACAGAAGAAATCCCTAGCGGCCCTAATACGCTGTCGATGCCCCCCTGAGAACAAGAGTGAATATCAAGACAAATGTAGAGTAAAACAGTAACAGTTTTAGCACAGCGAGCAGAGTTGACATATTCAAATAAGTTTCAATACGACAGCGAAGATTTTCGTACATAATACAAAAAATACAAAAAAGGCGACACGTATATGGATATGAGTAGAAGCACTCTTCCTTACCTGATCAATATCGATCTTATACGTGGTGACGTGTGGGTACACGCCGCTCATCTTTTCTACCACTGGAGAGAGATACTTGCCTATACAAAATAGGCAACAAAAAGGTAAGAGATCGCCTAAAAACTCATTCAAATTCTCTAGGGCTAACTGTTTAGAGCATAAAAACCCATATTCTCTAGGTAATTCTTCGAATAGCTTTACTGAAAAAGCACTTCTCAAGGTGTAGTGATGTTCGATGAAGTGATATTATAAGAAGTACTATTACGAGTAGCGCTTCTCTCCACAGAGCAAAAGCTTCCAATTTCTCTATTTCCCAAGCGCTCTACCAAACCAGAAACGGGGCCAAACGAACAATTAAGCTCTAATCAAAGAGTTAAGTATTGTATTTTCCTTATGTAAAGAATTACCACATTTCCCTATTCCAACCATGTATTCATGTCAAAGATTTAAGTGTCGTGGCACAGGGTCGTACCTAAAACTTGCTGGCACAGTACGGCACGATGCGTGCCGGTCGCAAAAAATACATGTGTGCCGACGCATAATGGCATGAAATATTTATTTTCTTTAACAACAAAATTTTCTAGTTGCTTATTATGTACTTTTATCAAATATTTTGAACTATATTGAAAAAATTACTTAGTAATTTAAAGAAAAAAATTATTTCGAGTTGTGCCATCGGCATGAGAGCTGTATCGTGCCAGTATCTTATCGGCACGATACGGCACGGTGGATACAGCCCGTGCCGATGAATACTTAAAATGCTCGATTCATGTTTATAATCACTAATTAAAACGCATAACATTTATTTCCTATCATCCTCGATGAAATTTAAAACATATATCTCAAGACAAGTTTTTGGAAGATTCAAATCCCTTACAAGGCGGGCACCAAACAGCCGTGAAGTAGAAGATCGCGGGCAACTTCTCATCTGCAAATATATCATCAATCAAACCAATCAAAAACCCTAAAACAGATAAAGGAAAAACTGGGTAAACCATGTATGGAGACCCCCTCAACTATAAGCCTCCCTGAATTTGCCCTCTCAACATGCATTCCCTTTATTGACACACATTAACTTTTGATTATTTCTTCTTCTTCTTCTTTTTAAAATTGAGTGATTTTGGTCAAATAAATTGGAAATTTAATCGAATTCAACAATGATTCCATCAAATTTACTCACTGGAATCGCTTCTGTAGCAAATAATAAAAAATTCAACTTTATACCGAAAAAAAGAAGAACATATATTGTAAAGGAGAAGAATCCACCGACCCTGGACCTTCTTCATCGAATCCTTGAACTCCTCCGCGGATTTGACGAGGACGAGCCCCGATTCACCTGGGAAAGGACCAAATCATTGTATTAAAGCCCTAGATCACAGGAAAGAGGTCGAATCGAAGGGAGCGAAGCGGGGCGTTGGTGTTACCGGGAGCGGCGGAGAAGGAGCGAGAGGGGAGGAGGAGGGAGGCGGCGGAGGAGGTGAATATGCAGCGTAGGGGAGAAGGAGGAGGAGGAGGAGGAGAGGGGGAGGAGAGGGGAGGAGGAGGTGTTAGGGTTAGGGTTTCGGGGAGGTGGTGGCGGTGGAGGAGGAGGAGGCGAGGGAGACGACGAGCCATTTTTTTTTTTTTTAATTTGTGTTTTCCCCTTTTTGCCCTTGCCCGAAGAGTGTTTTATTAGGGTGAAATGTTTGAAATAGTTACTGTACTATTCTGATATTACAAATTAGTCCATGCACTTTCGAGTGGCTTACTTGCTCAATTGGTCCCTAAGCGTTACCACTTTTTCACTTTGGTTCTTTTTTTTTCTTTTTTTTTTTGGTTACTTTGTCTCAAACCTTTTTTTTTTTTTTCTCTTTTTTTTATTAGCTGGACCTGAATCTAATCATTCAAATTTTTATTAATTTTGATAAAATATTATTATATTTTTCATAAAAGTTTACAAAAATTTTTATGGATAGATCATATTTTTCAAAAAAAAAATTCTCCACAGCATATAATTTATTTATATTGTTTAAAAAAAATTAAAATATTTACCATCTCACATTTTATATATATATATATATATATATATATATATATATATATATATATATATATATATATATATATATGCTATTGATCGGTATTGAACGCGCGTTTAAAAAGTGTCCATATTGGACACATGTTCGACACGAACACGCGGGACTTATAAAAATATTCGTGATACACAGTTTAAAATCAGAATGAGAAAAAATAAGTAAAAAATTAGAAACAAATGATGTATTAGTTTTAAAGGTTAAGGATGTAATTGCAAAAAAAGAAAAGAAAAATAAAAAAATGCTTCTTTTACACCCAAGGAGTTTATATTTTACACCCCATCTATTTCAAAATGGAAAATGCTAGATGTACACCTCCAAATGGGGTGTACATCTTACACCCACCCCATCCTAGGGGTGGGTGAATTCCACTCGTCACATCGAGTGACAAGTGGATGAATACCCACTCTAGGATGGGTGGGTGTAGGATGTACACCCCATTTGGGGGTGTACACCTAGCACTACTCATTCAAAATAGGGACCAAAATAATTGAAAACTTATTCACCTAGCAATGCTACACGTACACCCAGAAATTAGTATACGATGTACATCCCATCCATTTCAGGATGAAAACTTATTCACCGATCACTTCAAAATAATTGATAAAATTTATTTTATTCTGAGATAAATAGAATATATATCGTAGACTCTATTTGAAATGTACAAATAGAATATACGATGTACATCCTATCCATTTCAGGATGGGGACTTATTCACCGATCACTTCAAAATGATTGGTAAAATTTATTCTATTTTAAAATAAATAGAATATATATTGTACACTCTATTTGAAATGTACAAATAGAATATACGATGTACATCCTATCCATTTCAGGATGGGAACTTATTCATCGATCACTTCAAAATGATTA
This sequence comes from Tillandsia leiboldiana, assembly GCA_029204045.2. Taxonomy (NCBI): domain Eukaryota; kingdom Viridiplantae; phylum Streptophyta; class Magnoliopsida; order Poales; family Bromeliaceae; genus Tillandsia; species Tillandsia leiboldiana. The sequence continues at coordinate 1,190,641 of CM055072.1, read as the reverse complement.
ATAAAATTTATTTCATTCTGAAATAAATAGAATATATATCGTACACTCTATTTGAAATGTACAAATAGAATATACGATGTACATCCCACCATTTCAGGATGGGAACTTATTCACCGATCACTTCAAAATGATCGGTAAAATTTATTCCATTCTGAGATAAATAGAATATATATCGTACACTCTATTTGAAATGTACAAATAGAATATACGATGTGCATCCCATCCATTTCAGAATGGGGACTTATTCACCGATCACTTCAAAATGATCGGTAAAATTTTGATATATTAAAATATCATAATTTTGATATATTAAAATGTCTCAAACTCATGACGTAAGAAAAAATATTAAATATATAAATTAAAAATATCGTTTTCGATCAGACTGTTTAAGTTTTTGAAAAAAAATAATTGTTTTGCATAATTTTTGCAAATCAATCTCACGGGGCGACGAGTTCACGTACGTCAGCGAGCGTGATGTTCGACAAAGTGCAGTTCTGCAGAAACAAACCCACCCTTGAATCACAAACAAATAAAAAGTGAATTGGAAAGAACAAGCAACCACAATCATAAACTAAAATTTCGCTCATAATGTTCCGTCTGATACTTTTGAATAACACAAGTACCATAAAGATCAAATTTTATTCAAATCGGCTCAAAACTTTTCCCCCAGAAGCACTTCTGGCCTCAGCAGGGCTTCTGACATATGCAGCGCCGCAGCAGGCCGTCACAGCTACCGCCCGCGAAGCCCTCGCCGATGCAGACGTTCGCGCAATTGGTGTCGGACATGCAGGGGCCCCTGAAGTTTCCGCTGGGGAGCCTGCAAACCCTAGCCTCAACCGTCGGCACCTGAATCTCTGCACACGACATTCAAAAAGTTAAAATATATAGAACTTATCTAAAGTATAGATCATTTCGAATTAACTATCAAATTTTATTCAAATTTTTTTTATTTATTTTATTTGAATCAGTGAAATGACACTCTGAATTCAAATTTTGAATTCACCGTTCATCTTTGTAGATTAATTTAGTCGGTTTATTTCATACGATTTAAATTTTGAAGTTAAAGTACTATTGATCGGCTGACTCAAATGAGAAAAATCGAATAGTAAAATAAAAATTTTTGAAAGAATATTATATAATCAATTCAAAATAAGTTGGCATTTGAAATATTACATAGCCACATCAAACTCTTTAATTAATTTTCATGTCTGTTTCCTACTAGATCGATCAAGTAATATAAATACATGTACTTTTAAGCTCATTTTCAATATAAGATCGATCGTCTAGATAACATCGTCGATCCACACTTCTATGACACCGATTCGACAGAATTCGTCAAATAAAATATTATTATCTATCTTACGAGAAGATGAGATCAGCAGGAGGAGGAGGAAGAAGATGACACACATGATCTCCTTTTTGTATGTCTCCATTATTGATCTCAATTATATGTGTAGTTCGAGAGAGTGAGAGAGAGAAAGAGGGTTATATAAGCATTGTCTAGATAACATCGTCAAGTACTGTAAATACATGTACTTTTAAGTTCATTTTCAATATAAGGATCAATCGTCTAGATAACATCGTCGATCCACACTTCTTTGACATCGATTTGACAGAATTCATCAAATAAGATATTGTTATCTATCTTACGAGAAGATGAGATCAGCAGGAGGAGGAGGAAGAAGATGACACACATGGTCTCCTTTTTGTATGTCTCCATTATTGATCTCAATTATATGAGAGAGAGAGAGAGAGAGAGAGAGAGAGAGAGAGAGGGGGGGGGTTATATAAGCATCGTCTAGATAACATCGTCAAGTACTGTAAATACATGTACTTTTAAGCTCATTTTCAATATAAGGATCGATCGTCTAGATAACATCGTCGATCCACACTTCTGTGACATCGATTTGACAGAATTCATCAAATAAGATATTATCATCTATCTTACGGAAAGATAAGATCAGCAGGAGGAGGAAGATGGCACACATGATCTCCATTTTGTATGTCTTCATTATTGATCTTAATTATATGTGTAGTTTGAGAGAGAGAGAGTGTGTGTGTATTATATAAGATATATATATAACGAGTAAAAAAAAAAAAGAAGAGTATTTAGAGGAGAGAGAAAATGTGGTGGAACAGAGTCCCATGTGTCATGTGTGTATGTACCTGTGCATTTATTAGTAGTAACTGAAAAAGGATCCTGACCAGTGAAATTTGAAATTTAGTAACGGCTACTGCTGCGGTAATTAATGAGGTAAAAACAGAAAGAGTACATCTTATATATTTTTAAAAATATAAATTTAATTATATTTATAAATTTTTTATTATTAAATTTATATTATTATAAATTTAACTAAAAATAATCTTAATATAAATATAATAATAAAAAATTTATAAATATATTTAGACTCGTGCTTTTGAAAGTATCTAAGTCCTTTACTCAAAAAGAGAAATACTTTTTTTTGTAGACATTTTATGACATGAATTAATTAGAGTTTAATTGCTCCCCAACATTTGTTTGATTTTTTATTTTGTTCAATTAATAACTATATTATCCTTTTTTAAAAATAATAATAATTTTTAATATAGTTTTATTATTTTAAAAATATTTTTAATATAAATTATAAAAAAATTAATAAAATATTGACGAAATTGATGAAATAAGCAGTATATAAAATAAAATATTAAAATCCTTGCAACAAAATTAAAAGAAAATTATAGACTAGCTAAATATAATTTTTAAAATTACAAAATAATAAAATAAAAATGACAAATTAAAACTTATCAGAAATTCGAAGTAGTTACAAAAAGCAGCAAAAACATCAAACAACATCAAATACACCAAACATTTGTAATACAACAACCAAATTGGAAGTTCAAATTAGAATCAACTGAGATTCAAAGTTTTGAGTAACTTATTGGTTTTGCTAATACTGGGATATTATTGTTCTCCAAGCCCAGTTCCTCTAAAGTTTATCTAAAGTTTCGCTTAAAAATTTGTAGTATTGTGATTTGGCCACAATTTGGTTTGTAAGAAAAAAAATATATGTATCTGACAGCAAAACTCTCCCCCCAAAATCGCCGACGACTAATTTCGAAGGCTCGGAGCGAAGCAGTGTGCGCGAGCTTCTGCTGTTGCGCCTTCAGTGGCGGGCGCATACCAGTGCCATGTGCCCGATCAAGTCGAGCACGCGGTTGCTGCACCGAAATTTCAAAAAATGATATAAATATTAGATTTAGAATTCAAACTATTTTTGCCAAAAACATCTGCTGTGGTTTAAACTTGTAACGGCCCAGCCCACCAGTAATAATAACTCGTTGGACCCAAATCACTATTGGGGTGTCACAGAGACTCTCCATTTAGACTCTCAAACACACAGTCTAAGATCACCAGGCGATGTGAGACTTGTCTCGCTAGTCTTGTCATTTAGATCTCTGACATAATCCGTCCCTGGCTCGGCCGAGACTCGTCACACACTTTTGGCTGGTGATTGAGTCTGATACCAAATATAACTTTCCGACCCGCAAGTAATAATAACTGGACTTAAGCATTTTGAGCTGTGGTTTGGGGCCCACCAGGTTATTATTGTTAGTGGGTCGGATCGTTACAAAACTTTTTCGACTAATGAGGTTCTCGAAGTTGAAAAATGGCGAAAGGAAAAGTGATTTCATTTCTAAAAACGCGGCAGGAGATTGATTGCTCTGAGGAGAGAATAAGGAGTGCTATACCTGTAACCCCACTCGTTGTCGTACCACGAGACGAGCTTCAGGAAAGATTTGCTGAGCCCGATACCAGCCTTCGCATCAAATATGCTCGACCTAGCATAAAGACAAAAAAAAAAAAAAAAAAAACGGATGAGTCGTTTTCATCTTCGGATCGAAAGCAGAGTTGGTTATTTTAATTAACAAACCAAACATTTCTTAACATTTGTAATTTCAATCCACTCTGGATTTCAAAATGCCGTACAAAACAGCGGAAACAGCAGAAATGGAGAAAACCTAGATTGAAGTTGCGAAATTGAAAATACGCGAATTACTTTCACAAAACAGCGGAAACAAGAGAGATACGAATGCATTCGGTTCTTACCTTGAATCGCCAACAAAATCATTAGAGACGACGTCTTCATCCGTGTACCCAAGAATGCCTTTCAGCGCATTTTCCGAAGCAGCCCTAACAACGAATAAAGAGTCAAAATTTAATAGGGAAGGGTCAAAGTTTCTTTACAACATATTTTTAGAACTAAAAGGCTACAGCAACCACTGCCCGTAATTTAACGGAAAACACAACATCAAGATCAGGTTAATTGAATAAAACAACATTAAAAACAAAAATTTCCAGCATTGGGCAGAAGACGGCATACTTGATAGCCGCTTTGACGTCATCATATGAAGCATTTTTTTCGATGCGGCAAGTCAAGTCCACAACAGATACGTTAGGCGTGGGAACACGGAACGCCATGCCAGTAAGCTTCCCGTTTAGCTCCGGAAGGACCTTTCCCACAGCCTATCAAAACCAAGAAGTAAACAACAGGGCAAAATAGGTATTAACAAACAATGAAACAGAGATTTACATATATATATACTCCTAAAAATTTTCCTGTTTTCAGATTTACCCCTCTTAGAAAGCTAATATTAAAACTACCCTTCTTACGTTCCAACTTCTTTCCAAAATACTCCTGAAGTTAAACTCTGTTAGTGTACCGTTTGGAGCTGTCGTTATCTGTGTGAAATTACCATTTTGCCCTTTCAAATATACCCTAAACCCTAAACCCTAAAACCCTAAACCCTAAATCCTAAAACCCTACAAAACCCTAAACCCTAAAACCCTACAAAACCCTAAACCCTAAACCCAAAACACACAACCCTAAAACCCTACAAAACCCTAAACCCTAAACCCTAAAACCCTAAACCCTAAAACCCTAAAAAACCCTAAACCCTAAACCCTAAAACCCTAAACCCTAAACCCGGGCAAAATAGGTATATCTGATAGTTTTCAACTCCGATTATTATTTAACTCTAGTTTAACCCTAGTTAACTTAACAAAGGGAAACGGTAGGGATATTTTTAATAACGGTGGAACGTATGAGGGGTATATTGGAAAGAAAAAAATAAGAGGGGTAAATCAGATATTTCTTCAGATTTCAGGAATACACAGGCAATTATTCCTATATATATATATATATATATATATATATATATATATATATATATATCACAGCAAGTAATCTATTAACATGTCTTCTGATAGTTATAACCTTGTTTCCAGTCAGGAAGTCTCGGTTGGTCACGTACTATGAAAAGTTTTTCTAAGAGGGGTTGGTTTTAAATGAAGTTAGAAGGGCACCTCTCAAAACTCTGGTTTTGAAGCGATATGGTAAACAGAAGGTTTTGCCGGGATATAATAGCATATAAAAAACAAGAGGGGAGGGGGGGGAATAGCAATCACTTACCTTTGCTGCACCAGTAGAACTAGGAATGATATTCTGACTAGCCCCTCGGCCTCCTCGCCAATCTTTCTTCGAAGGACCATCAACAGTCTTCTGTGTTGCTGAAATATTTTACAAAGCAAGCATGTGAGGAAGTTTATAGTAGGGGTGTCAACGAGCCGAACACGAGCGAGCTGGGGTCGGCTCGTGTTCGTCTCGTTTAATAAACGAGCCGAACACGAGCTCGCTCGCGAACAACAAGTTTGATTTTCATTCCTACTATTAGGTTTTAACTCGGCTCGTTTATTAACGAGCCGAACACGAGCCGGCTCGCGAACAACAAGTTTGATTTTCATTCCTACTATTAGGTATAAAGTTAAAAAAAAAATTAAAAAATTAAAATTTTAATCTAATAATTAAAATTCACAAAAAATTGATGGCTTAAAATCTAAATAGTAAAATATATATATATATATATATATATATATATATATATATATATATATATATATATATATATATATATATATATATATATATATATTCGAGCTGTTATCGAGCCGAACACGAACGAGCTAACCCTAGCTCATGTTTGGCTAGTTTATTAAACGAGCTGAAAAATACGGCTCGTGTTCGGCTCGTTTACTAAACGAGCGATTCGATCTCGAGCTCATTTCGAGCCGAACACGAGCTAGCTCGCGAACAGCGAGCTGGATTGCCACCCCTAGTTTATAGTAGCCGTTGATAATTTTCATCATGATTTGCTGATGGGCCTGTTTGACCCACCCGGAGTTTCTACAAAAGTACTATTCGAGGACAGCTGCTTTAAGAAACACCAACATTTTTTTTTTTTATCAAAATCACTTCAATACCTTTATTACATATATCAGTAAAAACGTACAGAGACCTCCCAACCGCAGGCTATAGCCCATGTGAAATAGACCCATCGAGTTCTATTTTGTTTTTATTGGCACCTCTCAACTTTGAATTATTTTCAATTATGTTATTTTTGTCATTTAAATTGGGAATTTTGTTAAAATTAACCAATTCGTTAGTAATCGGGAATTAATAGCCATTAATGGGACAACAATTTCATCACTAAAAAGCAGGTAAAGCTGTTTAATTTAACAGACTAAGTTCGTTCATCTTAAGGGAATAACCTAATAAAAAACAGCCACAGGGTATGAATTAAAAAACAGTAAACTTTGGGGGGCCTATTTCAAAATGGCCTACAGTTGAGTGAGTCTCCATAAATTTTCGCCTAAATTATACTGCAGCAGGTGCAGAAACTTTATATTGCAACTTACAAAAGCAAAAGCTCCAGACCATTAATCACACCAAACAGGCACAATTAATCACAAAGGAAGAAAATAAACCTGTTGTAGCATGAACAGTTGTCATCAGGCCTTCGATAATACCAAACTCCTCATGCACCACCTGCAAAATTCAAATATGGTTATGTATCGTGCATTGTCGATCAGGATATTGAGATCGTTCATATTAATATGGAACACAGACCAAACTGCAGATTGTGTGATTCCTTGTGATTTTTTTTATATGATGTAAATAGTGGACAAGGCAAGAGATCATAAAGAAATCATCCATGTTATTCATTGATGTGTATAACAAATTAACGAATACAAATAGTACACCAAGCACAACACTTGGTGATTCAGTAGAACTTTTTATTGAGCAAAAGAGCTTTACTTTAACTGCAAAAACATAATCAACACAGCACCTAATCCTCTTTTGGATGAAATAGTATACGTTCGTAGATGTTCTTTCAAGCAACGCCGATAAGAAATTTGAAACAGAAAAAAAAAGTTCCGAAGATGCAAATCATGCATGAATTCATTGTAGATGGTATTTCTCTAGTGCTTATGCAACCCCAATCCCCTACCCAGATCACACAGTAGTGAAAGAATAATTTACGCAGAGATGCAGATTAACCCAAGCATGAAAAAGTGATCCGGGGCGATCTAAATTCTGGATAAGTTTCAACCATTGAGAATAGGGAGAGGCGGTTACAACTACTCCGGATAAGTCTCAACCATTGAGGATAAGGCGGAGGCAGTTACAACTACTTTGGTTAGGATAAGGATCGAGATAGTTTTAGATGGATCGGGTTGTTAAACCAAATTGGATAAAACCAATTTGGTTAAGAATAAAATTGTTATTTTTCTTATCTTTTGTAAGCCTAAGAGCTATAAATAGGGGTCTATTGGCTCTTGTAAAGGCATTCCCAGTTAGAGAGTAAAAATAGAAAACTCTTCCACCTACAAATATATTCTTCATTTTCTTTTTTCTCTCATCCGGGTTTCAGATATCCATCGGGGAGGCACTGCGACATTGCCTCCTCCTCCGACGGATCAAAAAGAAAAGGGGATATCATGTGTATATTGTCCCTGAAAATATGTGAAATTGCACAAGCACCCCAGCAAAGTTGGTGTTTGCGTGAGTTCCCAAGGGATCTAAAAAAGGGCTTTGCATGCATGTAAATGAATATATTTTCCAGGGGGCTGGCACATAAATACCAATTTTATACAAGTATTTGCAAAATTTCACATACTTGAAGAGATATATAAAAGCAAGCACCACCCAACCCCTCCCCGCAAAAATCAAAACCAAAACTTGAAACCAAAAAAAAAAAAAAAAGTAAAAAAAAAAAGGCAGGAATCACAGATAAGAGTGAACCTTAGCTAGAGGAGCAAGACAGTTGGTAGTGCAGCTCGCGTTGGAAACAACATTCATACTTGGTTGGTAGGCCTTCTCATTCACTCCAACCACAAACATGGGAGCATCAGCAGAGGGGGCCGATATGACCACTTTCTTGGCACCACCCTGTAGCGAACATTACAAGGATACAATGGCCATGAATATTTTATATGAGAAAATCTATTAAATAAATTTTGAATTCAAAGAAGAAATTACGCAGACCTTCAAGTGTGCTGATGCCTTGTCCGTTGTTGTAAAAACACCAGAAGATTCAACTACATATTCTGCACCAAGATTGCCCCAAGGGATTTCCGCAGGATCTCTGTTTAAGAAATAATGCCAAGAACTTTTTAGTATATTCATGTACTCTTTAACATGAATCCTAAAAGGGCTATTTTCATTTATACCCTCGCAAATAATGTCAAATTGGGAAAATACTTTGTAGAGTTAGTATTTGGACAACATGCCCTGAAAATTGATTTATTTGCATTCATAGTGTGCCACCCCACTAGTCCCACATCAAACGTGGGAGAGTGTTAGGGGCTTATATGTGACGAACACACTAGTAACTTACAAGCATTTTGAGCCGGTGGTTTAGGACCAATGAGTTATCTATAAGAGAGGGATGGATCGTTATAGTTTGTATCAGAACCAAGTTCACCAGCCGGAAGTGTGAGGTGGGTCTCATATCGCCGGGTGATTTTGAGTTATATGTGTGATTGGGCCAACAAGAACATCAAAGCTTAAAACGGGAGAAGTATGCGACATCCCAATAGTCCCACATCGGATAATGTGGACGATTGTGAGGGCTTATATGTGATGGGCACACTTTAACTAATAACCGGGCTTAAGTACTTTGGGCCGGTGGTTTGGGCCCGACGAGTTATTAGAGTAGACTAGGTCGTCGCACGTATCCCTACAGAGAGTGTATATGCAAGAACCCTTTTTTTGAATAGATACCGCCAACAAAAGCATCAGAGAGATAAGTAAGGTTTCCAAGGGTAAACACTCAGATACCAATTTTCTAGTGATGTTTGAGCAATCTTGCATATTTGCAGGGGTATTTGTGCAGAACATAAATTCACAGCACATTGTCAGGAAATGCATAGCTTGTGTAACGAGTCTAGAACCTAGATTTAAGAATGTCTTGATCCACTTCGACTCTTTAAATTAAAAGAAACTAGTTATGAGGGTTTTACAACGACTAACAAGGAAAAAAGAACAAGGACAAAGCGTAAAAGTTTGATGATAACAAGCAGCATGTTGTTCCCTCAAAAATACAGAATATAACAGCAGGTATAACGGCACTACCTTTTGCTCGTGACTGAAATTCTCTTTCCATTGATTTCTAGAGTAGACTCGTCCACTACCTGGATGGTTCCCTTGAATAATCCATGAGTGGAATCATATTTTAACATGTACGCCTGAAAAATTAACAAGATCATCATAGATCATGCCAAGATATTATGACCATAAAAGAATGTCGGGAAAAAAAACCATCCTAATCATCAGTCAATCTTGACAGGTAGTGATACACGATAAGAAGATTCTTGGAAAGAACAGCAATGAAAAACAACAAAGGCTGTTCAGCTGTTCTTTTCAGATAACTGTCATATCAAGTCATTTCAGGCGTTGCACATTTTATTCTAAAAGTGGATTTCTAGTCTACATTATGCAGTTCGAGTTTAGTCAAGCTTCAATTTACAGACAACTGGGACTTGGAGAGTCTACTAATGAGCCTCAAAGTCCTAAAACAGGCCGAGATGATTCTAGAATAAGTCAAATGGGCATATTGAGCTCTCGTTTCATACCGTTGTTTTTTTTATATAAAACAAATTCTATGTATGGAATGTGCAGGGGAACGAAGTGCTTACGGTTCATATATCTAAGGGATTTGTTCAGCAACAAAAAGCAAAATGTTAGTAGTAACTCTTCCTTGATTTTATGCTTTTTTAAGAAGATGCCTTCTAGCGACAAGTTGCACTGCAGGCTAGCCAACGATGACAAACGTGGATTGATAATCCACAGGGACATCCAGACACATAGAACTTTCACTTATAAAAACAAGAAAACAGCAACAACACGAAACAAGGCCTTAATTCAAGTTCAACACAAAAGAATTAGTACATCAATTGCTTCCTTACCATGTACTTTGCATCAACAAATGGATCGTTCACAGCAACAACTTCAATATCATCTCTGGCGGTAGCTATGCGCAAGACCAGCCTCCCAATACGACCAAAACCTGCATAACATTATGATCCTTGGATCTTGAAATCAAAATCAAAGTGCACAGTTTTAACCATTATAAAGTAGATTGCAAAATTCTTAGCCAAACAAATTCCAGTTCCAGCTATACAACTAATCTAAAAAGAATAGTTTAAAAGTTACAAGAGAACTCACCGTTTATGCCCACCTTCGTCTTTCCCCCACTTGACAATTCTACAGCAAAAGAAAGTTTTAGGCCATCAGGTGGTCATAACAACTCATAGCTATAAAAACTAAAGAAAGTATTTGGACCAATCTTCTTTAAATGGTAATCAAAACAAAGAAACTTACTTGGAACGGAAGGGGGGGCAGCAGTAGCGGTGGCTTTGATCGGCTGAATGCTTCTTGCACCAGATTTTCTGCACAACATGCAAGATACAAAACTCATATCAGCAGAGAGGCAATCCAAAAGCTACCCATTAAACACAAATCCTAACAGTTGCATCAGTAGTTAAAGGGGAAGAGGGGGGGAAATAAGAAGAATGAGAGAGTAACACTTAACCGTGATGAGGTGGATATGGCAGCACCAAAAACCCTCGAATGATTCGGGGCTGAGCTCAGACTCCTCACATAAGGGATCTAATAAGAACAGAAACTAAATCTATCATACTCTCCAAGAAAAAGAAAATTGGTGAATTAACCAAATCACAAAAGCAAAATAGGCATCTCAACAGTTGGATTCAAAAGATCAAACAACGCAGAATTATCAGGAGAAGCATCAACACAGTGAGCAGATAGCGAGTGAAGCAAATCTTCATCAAACTGATCAGCTAAACGGCAATCTAAATGCATTCAAAAACACTACATACTAATCTGACAACTACAAGGGACAGATCATACCATGATCAGCTCCATCGTACTCGCAAAGAAAAGAAACAATAGATGAATAATTTGAATCACAAGAGCTGGATTCATCCGATCAAAACAACACCAAATCAAAAGAGGAATCATCAAAACAGTGATTGTATGGTGAGCAAAACAAATCTTTTTATAACTTTCCACCAAAAAATCGACTTGAAAACACTAATAAACTAATCTAGCTACAAAAAATGATAGGAAAATGAGGACAACACAAGGTTCGGACCATGATGAGCTCCATCATACTTCTCTCCTAGAAATAAGAAATTGATGAACAAATCCAATAGCAAGGGGGAAATAGACATCACAATAGCTGAATTCACCAGATCAAACGCACAAAATCAACAGGGGAAGTATCAAAACATTGATCAAAATGAATCCAAATCCAACTTTTCAGCTAAAATCCAGTCAAAAAGCTACTCGTAAACATTCATAAGCTAGAGTCATTCATAAGCTACTCTAGCGACTAAAATCAGTAGAGAAAACAAATGGAGAACACGAGGGTCGGACCTTCACCAGCTCCATCATACTCTTAAGAAGAGATATAATCAAAGAATTAATCAGATCATTAAAAGAGAAGAATTAGACTCAGCAAATCAAACAAACACCAAATCAAAAGGGGAAGAATCGAAACGAATCTTAATCAAACCTCTCAGCTAAAATCCAACCAAAATCAGCCCAAAAACACTAACGAACTACTCGAGCAACCACAATCGACAGGGAAAACAATAGAGAAAGCAAGGATCGGGAATCGTCTCCACCATACTTAGTCAAAAACTACAAAAGAGTTGGGTTTATCAGATCAAAGCAACATGGAAATCAAAAGGGGAAGCATCAAAAGAGTGATAGTATAGCAGGCGAAACGAATCTACATCCAAATTTCAGCTCATTTCCGGCCAAAATCAACTCAAAAACACTAATAAACTAATCTTATGGCCACAATCGATAGGGAAAACCAGAAAAAACGCAAAGATCGGGACCTTGATCTGCTCCATCATACTCGAGGATATAACTGATTAACAGATTGTAGCAGAACATACAGCTAGACACCCAGAGTCTCGGATCAACCTTATCAAACAACGCAAAATTAAAAGGGGAAGCATCAAACACTGATCAGAACGAATCAAAATCCCACTTTTCAGCTAAAATCCCATCAGAATCCACTCAAAAACACAAAATAATAATAATAATAATAATAATAATAATAATAATAATAATAATAATAATTAAGCGCCCACAATCGATAGGGAAAATGAGCAAAACGCAAAGATCAGGACCATGATCAGCTCCATCATACTCAAAGATACAATTTATGAACCTATCGAATCAGAAAGAGAATAAGACATCGAAATTTAGCATCAAAAACAGCGATCAAAACTACTCCACATCCAACATTTCAGATAAAACCCCATCTAAATCCACACAAAATCACAAACAAACTAATTTAACGACCACAATCGATAGGAAAAACGAGATTAAAAAAAACAAAAACAAAACAAAACAACAACAACAACAACAACAATCGGGACCTCGATCAGCTCCATCCAACTTTTCAGCTAAAATCCTCCCAAAAATTCACTCAAAACCCCTAAACAACTCCAGCAACAACAATCCATAGAAAAAAAATAAAAAAAAAGCGCAAAGATCGTAACCTTGATCGGCTCCGAAGCCCCAGCGCTGCCGCGAGATCCGCCGAGGACGTGGGGCGTCGCGGATCGGAGAACAGCAGAGGACGCCGCCGCCATTAGAGACACCACACCACCTTTCCCTCTCCCTCTCCCCTCTCTCTCTCTCTCTCGGGTTTCTCGAAGGATCCGCCCCCAAAGAGAGAGAAAAAGCAAACCCTAGAAGCGTGCGAAGGAGACTACAACAACAACAACAACAAAACAACTCGAAGGAATCGGAATCTGATGAGAAGCTCCCCCTCTCTCTCTCTCTCTCTCTCTCTCTCTTCCCCCTCCCCCCGACCCTCCTTTTTATAGTTGGATGGAGTTTGGCTTCTACGATGGTGTTACCTGTGCTCCGTGATATTCTCACCTCCACTTTTTTTTTCTTTTTTTTTTTTCGAAAATGTTTTTTCTACCTCTTCCTGTCACGGGTTAAAGTCGCCCAACGAAAAACTCGTGCATTCCGCGCTCGTCCATCACCTGCACGAACGAGCTATCGAACGCACAACTTCACAAATTGTTACCAGAGTATGAAAAAAAGTCACACTAAGGTCCCGTTTGGTTGGAGGATAAAAAGGAAATAATCCCTTTATCCCCCAATTCTTGTCAAACATCAAGCAAAAAAGACAGGAAATAAATTTTTTTTTTATCCCCTGCTTAACGGGTTATCCTGGGATAACCCGTTAAATCTTATTCCTCCCCCCATGGAATAGAATTTTTATTCCTGGGATAGTGAATGGGCAAAGTTATAATTTATTATTTATAATTAAATTATAATATAAAATATAATATAAAATAAAAAATATAAATTATAAATTATAATATAAATATAAATTATAATATAAATATAAAATATAATTTATTATTTATATTCTTAAAATATAATATAAAATAAAAAATATTATTTTTTTAACGTAAAATATAATTTATTATTTATAATTAAATTGCTTCAAATTTAATATAATAATTAAATTAATTTTTCTATAAAAAAAAACTAAGGGCAAAGTTGGTATTTTTATAAAAATTCTTTCTTTTTTTTTCACTATCCTCTACTATTTCATAATTTTAACCAAACATAATTTTAACTATTCCAGATAATACCAACTTTTCAACCAAACGCAATTTAACTTTTATACTTCATTATCCCGGAATAGCAAGCTATCCCAGGTATAAAAAAATTTATACCTCTTAAATTTATCCCCGAACCAAACGGGACCTAAAGATTTTATAAATCGACATAAATAATTAATATTTTATTAATAATAAAAAAAATAAATTATAAATAAAAGAATACGACTGGACTTGATCTGCTATAGACAATTAAGACAAAATAAAAGAATTCGGCTCATTTAATACACATCAATCAAATTTTTTTGTGAATACGAGAGTGCTCATCAAATGTTACGTTTTTTTCGCTCACGCATTCAAAAAAAAAAATAGACCTGATCCATGTTCGACCCATAAAATATATATTTTATACCACATCTATTTAATAGATAGATAAAATATAAAATATATATATATCCTTTCTGGGATGCAATCAGGTAGAAGTAGTATTGATTTTTTTAAGAATAATTATCTATATATATATATATATTTTTTGTTACTATCTAGGGTTAAATTTGAATTAACTTTTTATTAAAATATCTATTTGACTTGATGAGGACGAGTTAGAAAAAAAAAAAAAAAATTAGAGAAAAGTCGGATGCTATCTGTTTCGTTTATTTTTGAAATAAATTTAGCTAAAAATGTGAAACAATTAGGCTTCGAATTCGGGTCTCGAGTATCAACCACCAAGTCTTTTACCATTTGCATTAGAAACGGTTGATATGAGTAAGAAAAAGTTAGCGACACTTTAAAGATATATTCGAAACGGCAAAATAATAATATCATAAAGATGATGGTTGTTTTTAATAATTTACTAATAAAATTTAACTATATGGATATATTTAAAAGAACTCGACATACTAAACGAGTATTTAAATATTAATTTTTTAAAATAGGATAACTAAAAATGTTTAAAATTTTTCAGAATTATATATATATATAAATATTTTTTTAAAAATAATTATTTATATGTCCCTCAATATTTTTAAAATATTTTATTTATCCTTATTATTTCGGATTAAACTCGAATTAAATTTGTATCAAAATTAAAGAAAAAAATAAAATACATATTCCGTCCCTAACTTGAGGACAAATAAGAAAAGCTGATGGTAGTAGATTGGTATATTTGAAAGGACAATATAATAATTTTATAGAGATAACGAATACAACTAATCTAGCTCTGAAGATATATTTGAAAAAACTTGAAACTTGAAAAGGTACTTGTAATATTAATCTACTATTTCTAAAAGCACCTTTCACTTAGTGCTTATAAGTTTTCTACCGTTGGATCTAATCATTTGACTAATTTTACTGTTTAGATCATACTATTTAATCAATCATCCACTAAATTATGTGAGATTACTATCATCCTAACTGCACATTCCCATATCCAATGGTCAAAAACTCACCAGCACCAATGACTTAGTGTTTTTATAATCATAGAAGCTCAATTCTATATAAATAATAGGATTAATTTTATACAGTTCCATGTAAACATATCGAACAGCAAATCAATACAATAACATTAAAAGGTGAATGCTGAACTGGGTTGGAGGCTTCACCGCAATTTTGCTAAAGTGGGCCCCTTATGGATATTTTTGTATACCGAATTTTTTCTATACATTGTATCTTTCTTTCTCTTCTTTTTTATACACTGGGTCTATATCCTCTCAGCCTTCTTCCGCTCTCTCTCTCTTCCCTCTCTCCTCCTGAAAACATGCGCACTCCCCGTTGTCCATTGTGTTGCACTTTTCGTCCTTTGTGCCGCTTAACAATCACTTTGTTCGTCCTTTGCGTCGTTCTTTTCGTCCTTCACACTGCTCACTCGCCTCTTCTTCCCATACTACTACACGAGCTTAACCCTTGTCTCTCCTCCATCATCCTCCAATTGTGCCCCGAGAGGAGAAAAACCTGAGCAGGTTGAAGAAGCGAAAGCAGGGAGTCATCCTCCACAGCGACGGGAGGAGGAGGGCCCAATTTGAAAGGCGCTACGAAACCTCATATGAAAGGCTCAGAGAAGCTGCTCAAACGAGTTCCAAATAAGTCGATTATGTCCGATCTTGGCAGCAGCTTCATCCTTTGCCTCCACCAATCGAATAATCCCAACGAGAGGGTGGTGGTGCCTTTTGACATGCAGCTACTATCATTAGGGGTTAGAGCTTAAATGCTCTTTCTATTCTCACTCCAGAATTCGTATTTCTCTTAGCAATTCAGCTAAGGTAATGCTTGGCCTCAATTGTTCGATGAAATGTCAAAACGAATTTTTAAAAATATTTTTTTGATTTCCTCTTCAGTCTACCTCTCTGACATAAAAATTCTCCAAGTTATGGGCTTGACTCCAGATTTAGCGAAGCATTTAAGGTAAAATAAATTTTTTGTTCCCTTTCTCTTTTCTTCTTATTGTTATCTATTTGATACTATTTTTTCAACCTACGATGATATTAATTCTTCGTGTTATTGGTGCGTCGTAGACCGTGTTTTATCTCCTACCTAATAAAAAAATGGCATTATATGGGTGATTGTGATATCAATTTATTTTTTACTCTTACTATTCAATGAAAAGCCTATTAGATTTTTTTTTTTTCAATTTTTTCAAAGCTTTACCAATGTGACATCCAAATAGTCTCACATCGGATGTGAATCGAATTATGATTGGATATATAAGTATCTGAACGCTAATAATAATAACTGGGCTTAATTATTTTGGGCTGTGGTATGGACCCAACGAGTTATTATTATTAGTGGGTCGGGTTATTACAATTGGTATCAGAGTCAATAACTAGCTAGAAGTGTGTGACGAGTCTCGACTGACCCTGGGTCTAGATGGGGTCTAGATGGTAGGGCTAGCGAGACAAGTCTAGTCCCACATCGGACGGAAGTGTAGATGTGATTGGATATATAAGCATATAATAATAATAACTGGGATTAAATAATTTGGACCATGTTTATTGATATTTTAGATACTCTACTAATATTTTGCCGCTTAAATTAGATACTCTACTAATGTTTTGCAGCTTAAATTTCTACTTTCTTGATTTTTGGCGTGTCTAATTATGTTTATTGATAGTTTATATACTCTACTAATACTTTATTATAAGGGTTAATTGCATGCTGCTTCCTATAAACATATCGAATAGCAGATATATCCCTACAAAGTTCAACTTTTCGTATTTATCTCTTCAAAAGTCTAATGTTATTCATATATATCTCTACGGTCTATTTCTGTTAGAAAAAGCTAGTTAACCATAGGTTAAATACTTAATCTTGGTTAGTTAGTAAAGTAAATTTATCTTTTTATATTCCAGATATTTCTGTATTATTTCTTAGAGGGACATTTTTGAAAGGGCAAAATTGTTATTTCATATATAATCTGTTAAAAAATAAACAGTGAAGTAACGATAATAAACCGGAGGGATATATATGAATAATGTTAGACTTTTGAAAGGATAAATATGAAAAGGTGAACTTTGTAGTGATATATCTGCTATTCGATATGTTTATAGAGAGCAGTATGCAATTAACCCTTGTAATAATATATGAATATATATAAACAACTTAGAACTTTTGAAGAGGTATATATGTTATTCGATATTACAAGAAGTTGTATGAAATTAATCCCGAATAATAATTACAAAAAAAAAAAAATAGTGGGTGAGAATAATAAAATTTATGAATTTATTTTTCTAATGGATATCGACGATAAGAAAATATATGAATATCTTAGAAATTTTGAAAGGATATATCTGTAATCCGATATTACAAAAAAGGGATAATTGCTTGTGTTCCCCTGAAATCTAAAGAAATATATGATTTACCCCTCTTATTTTTTTCTTTCCAATATATCCCTCATACGTTCCACCATTATTAAAATTACCCCTACCGTTTTCCTTTGTTAAGTTAATTAGGGTTAAACTGAGTTAAATAATAATCGGAGTTGAAAACTATCCGATATACCTATTTTGTCCATATCTACTAAAAGATTTTAAGGGTACATAAAAAAAAGTTGGTTATGGTAGAAGGGTATATTTGAAAGGATAAAATGGTAATTTCACACAGATAATGGTAGCTCCAAACGGTACACTAACAGAATTTAACTTCAAGAATATTTTGGAAAGAAGTTGGAATGTAAGAATGATAGTTTTAATATTAGGCTTCTAAAAAGGATAAATCTGAAAACAGAAAAATTTTTAGGGGTATATAAAAAATTACCCCCTACAAAAAATTATAAAAAGTTATCTATGATAATAACAAGATATAGGGGTTTATTTTTCTGACGGATATTACGATAAAAGTATATGTAAATAAATTATAATTTTTGAATGAATATATTTATTATTCGGTATTACAGAAAAAATTACATGAAATTAATTCTAAATAATAATTAACAAGAAAAAAAAAAAAAACTGGTGGGTGAGAATAACGAGATCTGGTTACCGAGACGTTGACGGAGGAGGGGGCGAAGGTGCAAACGCGGGTTAGGTGGCCTCCGTTGCTGACCTGGCAAATGATTCCCCGCATCCCCAGAGCGTGATTAATTCTGCGTCAGTGCGTCCGCGTAAACTTCTTATGCGTACCGCGGACTCATCCTTCGCATCCGCACCGTCCGTTCTCCCGATGGCCAAATCGAACGGCGGAGGAAAACGGTCGCATAGAGGGAACATATGTACGGCCCGTGAAGAACCGTGCGGGTATGTATGCTTACGTCACGATATGTGCCTGGGGCCCACTTAAAAAGTGTATGTTACCACGGAAATTGAATACTACCTGAGAGATTTTATGTGGACCCGGTGTACCACGTCATCTTTTTTTTTTCTATAAAATAAATTTTATATATTTTTAAAATTACAATCCTAACCATTCTGAATTTTTAATTATTAAATTTATATTAAAATTTATATTATTATAAAATTAACTATATATATATATATATATATATATATATATATATATATAATTTATCTAAATTATAAATTATTTTAAATTAATTATTTAATTTTTAAAATTTTTAATTTATTTGATTTGAGTGAATAAGATATTTTGACCGTTTATTTTTATCAGTATATTTCATATAATACTTCTTATTATAATTCATCAAAATAAAATAAATTTAAATTTTAAAATTAAAATAATTATTGACTGATTTAAATTGAATTAATAAAAAAATTAAACAGTAAAATTAAAAATTTGAAATGTGACCAGTGATGATAAGAAAAAAATGAAATTTCAGGGAAAAGTGAGAGCTTCCCAATCAAAAAGTGTTTCCAAAGGAAGGCATTGGATTCTTGTAATTATTATTGCAAGAATAATTTTTATTATAAAAATAAATTTATAGAAAAAATATTTATAAAAATTGATCTGTGATAGATGAGTAGGCTAAATGCTGTGTGAATCATTCACCGTTTTTTTAAAATACGGTGAATATTTCATCATATTTAAACAAAATTTCTAAACTCTGACATCCTACATATAATACCTCATTTATCTTAAAAAAAAATATAGTTAATTGCATATTGTTTCTCGTAAACATATCGAATAGCTGATATATTCCTACAAATTTTAATTTTTCATATTTATTCCTTCAAAAGTTTTAAGTTATTCATATATATCCCTCCAGCTTATTACCGTTAGTTTATTATTTATATTTTGCTAAATTACAGAAAACCCCTTGTGATATCCCGCTTTTTCACTTTGTCCCCTGTCTTTTAAAAGCCTACATTTTGCCCCCTCGTAATTACCGAATTGTCTTTAGAGGGCAACGACGTTAACGGAGGAGGTAAATTGACGAAAATGCCCTTACCTTATATTGGAGGGAAAAAATAATGGAGGAAAGAGAAAGGGGTTTAGACTTATTTCCCACCATTTTTGAAGGGTATTTTGGGTATATCCAATAATATTTTTTAAAAAACTAACGGCTCACTCATGGAATCGTGACGGCGGGGGTAAATACATATTTCGGTAATTACGAGGGAGCAAAATATAGGCTTTTAAAAGACAGGGGGGCAAAGTGAAAAAGCGAAATATTATAGAAGAATTTTCTGTAATTTGGCCATTATTTTTTAACCGATTATATGTGAAAGGACAGTTTTGCCATTTCAAAAATATTCCTCTAAAAGTCCTAATTGTTAAAATAATATAAAAATATCTGGAAGAGTAAAAAAATAAATTTATCTTACTAACTAACTAAGATTAAGTATTTAATCTATGATTAACTATATTTTTTTAACAGAGATAGACGGTAGGAATATATATGAATAATGCTGGATTTTTTAAGGGATAAATATAAAAAAGTTGAACTTTATAGGGATATATCTGCTATTCGATATGTTTACAGAGAGCCGTATACAATTAACCTAAAAAAATAATGCCTAATGTAATTTTATTTGAATAAATTTTTTTTCATCTAGCCTTTATTTTAAAAATATTTCTAATCTAGCCTTATTTAGATAATTAGAAAAAAAATAGTAAAATTAATATTTTATTGCTAATTAGAAAAGAAAAATAAAAGAGAAAAAATTATTTAATAATAATAATACTAATAATTATAATAAAAATAATTTTATTATAATAATAATTATTATTTTTATTATGATTACATACTGAACATGACAGTTGATATATCTAAAAAAATATATAATATAAAGATAATATAATTATACAATATTTATAAATAAAAGTGATAAAATAATAGTCGAAAATATCTTTTGAAGAGAGAGAGAGAAAAAAATATTTTTTTTTCTCTTAATTAATATATAAATTTTTATAAATATTATTAAGCTTTTTTTTTCTCTAATCTATCAAAATAAAATTAGATTAAGAATTTTTTAGAAAAAAAAAGGGTAAATTAGAATTTTTTTTTTAATAAGGATATATAAGGTTTTGTAAATTTTAAATGAAAGCGGTGAATGATTCACCGAATTAATAAGACTATTTTTATATAAAAAAAAATTAATAGGACTATTTTTAAAATAGTAATACTTTATAAAATTATTTATATTTCTTTTAAAAAAAAATGTAAAATGTATGGAACCTAATTGAAGTGCTGAAGTATCCAGATGTTTCGCCTAACATTCGAAAAGTGATTTTGAATTCAGAATAAATTTTGATTTAATAAAATATTTGTCAATTTCATATGCATATCGAATAACAAATATATTTATATAAAATTTAATATTTTTAAATATAGTTAATGTCCGTTAAAAAAAATTAGTTAATCATAGATTAAATACTTAATTTTAGTGAATAAAATAAATTTATTTTTTATCAATTATTATATTTAATTATAGATATATTTTTTTAATATTTTATTTATATTTTTTTAAAAAATAAATAATAAACTAATGGTAACAAATCAGAGTAATATATATAAACAACTTAACATTTTTGAAGAAATAAATATAAGAAGTCGAACATATACCAACAACTTAGCAAATATTTTTGCTTATTAATTTCTAACTACTATTTAATATTTGTTAATTTATTTTGAAATTATCAATATATTCTTCTAAAATTCAATCCTATTAATAAATTCTAAAAAAATAAAAATATTTAAATTTTATTTTTAAATTAATAAAAATATTTTGATTCTCCATAAATAAATAAAATATTTTAAATTTTTTTAAAAAATATATTAGATATTATTCATTTTTCTTTTTTTTTTTGTTTTTTTTTTATTTTTATTTTTATGCAGCATACGCGTATGATTTAAAAGGCATTTTATATGATTTGAATATTATTTGGTGAGTAAAAAATATTAATTGTAGTAATATAACATAAAAATAATTTTTTTTTGACTCTATTGTGGAATTGGAATTATATATGGATTAATTTCATACAGCTCTCTGCAAATATATCGAATAACAGATACATCCCTATAAAGTTTAATTTTTTATATTTATTTTTTCAAAAAATCTAAATTATTTATATATGTCCTAAAAGGATAAAAAAGTAAATTTACTTCCCTCACTATTTAACCTATTATTAACTATATATTTTTCTAAGGGACATAGGAACATATATGAATAACTTATAATTTTTGAAAGAGTAAATATAAAAAATTAAATTTTATAAAAATATATCTGTTATTCGATATATTTACATAGATATGTATAAAATTAACATTTTTTGAAATTATTTTTTTTTTTTTTAAAAAGGAATTAATTGCATGCGGCTTCATGTAAACATATCGAATATCAGATATATTTCTATAAAATTCAACTTTTAATATTTATTCATTCAAAAATCTAACGTTACTCATATATATCCCTACCGTCTATCTCTGTTAAAAAAATATAGTTAACTATAGGTTAAATAATTAATCTTGGTTAGTTAGTAAGATAAATTTACTTTTTTATCCTTCTAGATATTTTTGTATTATTTTAACAGTTGGTACTTTTGGAGCGATATTTTTGAAAAGACAAAATTATTATTTCACATATAGTCTGTTAAAAAATAAATCGTGAACTAACGGTAATAAACCGGAAGGATATATATGAATAACTTAGGACTTTTAAAAAAATAAATATGAAAAATTATACTTTGTACGAATATATCTGCTATTCGATATGTTTATCGGAGACATATGCAAATAATTCTTAAAAAAAAAAAAAAAAAAAAAAAGACTCAGAAGCGTGACAAGTAGGAGTGGCAATCCAGCTCGTGTTCGACTCAAAATGAGCTCGAGATCGAATCGCTCGTTTAGTAACCGAGCAGAACACGAGCTGAATTTTTCAGCTCGTTTAATAAACGAGCCGAACACGAGCTGGGGTTAACTCGTTCGTGTTCGGTCCGATAAGCGCTCGAATATATATATATATATATATATATATATATATATATAGGAAAATGCTATGTGTACACCCGTAAGGGGTGTACATCTCACACCCCCACCCATCTAAGGGTGGGAGTTTGATGATGGATCACTTGATGTGACCCGTAAAAAATATCACCACCATTAAAATAGTGGAGATGTATGATGTACACCCCTTTGGGGTGTACATGTAGCATTATATATATATATATATATATATATATATATATATATATATATATATATATATATATATATATATTACTATTTAGATTTGAAGTCATTAATTTTTTGTGAATTTTAATTATTAGATTAAAATTTTAAAATTTTAATTTTTCTTTTAATTTTATACCTAATCGCGAGCCAGCTCGTGTTGAGCTCGTTAATACGAATACGAGCCGAGTTAAAACCTAATAATAAAATAAAAATTAAATATATTATTCACGAGCGAATTCGTGTTCGGCTTATTAATAAACGAGCCGAATTTTTCGGCTCCATCTCGTGTTCTCGTTTACACCTCGTGACACGTACTCCACTTTAATATGTTTTGCAAATTGAGCCTTAAATCACACGCAATTTACGCACGTGTGCAATAAATGCATGTTCAAAAGAAGGTAGGGGTGGGTTGGTAAGGTAAAGGGTCTACATCAAAGTAAATATCAAATGGGTCCTTATATTTTAGTAATTTTACATAAGTTAAATTAAAAGTGAATTTTGAATTTTGGATCATTGTAATTAATATTTTTTTTTCACCCTTTTGTTATTTTAATTTACACAATTTCGATTCTTCGCACTTTTTTCAATTATATTATTTCATCAATTGCTAATATTTGATATATAGTAAATAGCACAAATTAGAATAATAAAGAATTTAAAAAATGTTTGGTTAAATTTTGTCAAAATTATTATATAGTAAATTTTTGGTTATGAAACCCCAAAATTTATTTATTTATTTTTAAAAGAATTTGAGTAATTTTAGCCAAAGCGATTAAAAATTTTATCAAATTGGCTGATAATTTAATTTAATAAATTAAGTTATTTTATAGAAAATAAAACTTGATTAATCAACTTTTAATAAATAATTAAAACATAAAATTTAATCAGAAATTTTAACTTTACCAAATATAGAAACTCAAATTTTAAAAATAAAGAAGCAATTGCTTATATATAGGAATGTGAATTTGAATATGGATATAAAAAATAAAAATTCGACTAATTTAAATTTGAATATGAATTTTGATTGTACCCGATCCGAGCCCGAACCTGAACCCGAATTAATTTTATGTTATGTAATATATGTGTATATAAATATTTGATATTATATTTAAATTTAAATTTTTAAAATTTAAATTTAATATAATATTTTTTGAAATATTATAAAGTAAAAAAAATAATTATTTTGGATTTAGATTTTGGGTTTCGGATTCGGATTTTGAATTTTTGGTTGGATTCGGATTTTGATATGAATTTTTAAAGTCCGTCTGATTCGGATAGGTTTGGTAGTCGGTTCGGATTCGGATTCTGATTTTTAAAAATTCACTCCGAATCCGATCTGTAGACATTTCTATTTATATACTTTTCAAAAGTTTCTAAATTTTTTATTTTAGTTTTGTTAATTAACAGTTTGGTTGCTATTTTTATAAAATTACTATTTTATCCTTTTAATTTTTTTTATTTATCTTTAAGTTAGAGATAAAATAAATATTTAGGCATTAAAGAAGAAATTATTTTTGAATAATAAAGAAATAAAAAAAAATTGTGTTTGAAATAAAAAAGTAGGGATATATAAGATATTTTAGAAGTGTTAAGGGGTATATATGCAATTATCCCATAAATAAAAGGAAAAGTTGAGGTGTCCTTTTCAGAAAGCGTTATAGTTGCGGGATCTCAATACACTTTTACCCAACAAATAAATAAATAAATAATTAATTATACTACTTTTAGACCCTCCCCGCCTCTTTCCCCTCTCTCTCTCTCTCTCTCTCTCTCTCTCTCTCCCCACATTGATCTCCAAATCGCCATTGGAGACGAAGAGGAGCTCCTCCCATCGTAGCATCCCCCAATTCCTCCGGGTACGTGACTCCCCATCATCTCCTCTACCTTTTTCTCCAATTTTCCCCGCATCTTATGATCAAATATTGGTTAATTTGGGCTTTTGTTGTCATGGGTTCTGGATTTGTTGGGAATTTCGGGATATGATGAATCATTTAGCATGAGCACCTCATTGTGTCGATTGGTTTGTGCCAATTGATTGCTCTAGAGCTTTGATTTAGAACAGTGGATTTTGATGTGTAATTTGGAAAAAGGTACCTTTTTGTAGATGGAGTAATAGTGTTGAGGTGTTTATGTATTGCTTTGCACGCAAATGATTGAACGGGGGGTGTGAAATTTGAAAGCTTTAATTTAGAACACGTATAGATTTTGCTATGTAATTTGGGAAAAGATGCCATTTTTATCATGTTTTTGAGAGAATTTCCACATGGAGCAAGAGTGTGGAGGTTTTCGCATGGAAAAAGAAGAAGAGAGTTTGATTTTTTGCTTGCAATTACGAGCTTCATCTTTTGGGTTGGATGAGTTTCAAATTCCAATGTTTGAGTTCCTTGATTTATGTGGTTTTTTGTGCTCCTGCGTATCGCCGATGCGAGATCTTTATTTGTGGTGGAAGGTTGTGGTGTTGTTAATCCTAGCGAGTGATATCAGAGCCAGTGGCTTGAAGATCTTAAACCACTCATTTAATGGTCCTGGTGCGACCCGTCAGATCGTCGGCGCTAACCATTAATCCCAAAAGCTCGAGCTGATAGAAATATACAACTAATTCACTTAAAGCGTGCAGATACAACGCCCATAGGTTTCGATTGTGACTCGGCCCAATCAGCCTTACACCACTTCGAACATGACTCGGCCCAATCCAGCCTCACGCCATTTCGAACGTGACTTGGCCCAACTTGGCCTCCCACTACATGGCAGGATGTTAGCCCCTTTAAGCCAACATGGTTGATTTGTTTGCTGTTGTGAATATGCGGATTTGTCGGTTCGGTCGTGCAATGTGCTTGGTATTATGGCTTGGCCATGAAAAATTTGTATTTGTGGGCATGATGCTCGCATCAAACTGGAATTGCGCTTGGATTTGATGCTGTAGAGAGCATTCATAGATTATCGAAAGCGAGAAAGTTGGTGAAATAACACCTTCAGTTCCACAAATTGTACTGCACTTTTTTGCTGCTCTTTTGTGCATCTATCATGAACATCTCATATCCTTTCTAATCATACGGCAACAAATTTGCATTGTTTTTACACTAGATCGCAAGAAGCATCCCGAAAAGGCTTAAGATGTCGGTGAGCTTCAAATATTGGGATGACTGCGTGGATCCGGAGGACATGCAATCTATGTGGATGGATGCTGCCGTCAGCAAGGAATGGATCGACGCGGGAGAAAGAATGGGTCAGAAAGTTCATCTCTCGAGGGACCCGGACGGGGAGCCTTATCTTACTCAAACAGAATTGAAGGTTACTTGATTTGTCCCATGCTCAAATCATTATGAACTTAAGAAAATCATGTATTGACTATAATTTATCTTAAAAATTTATACAGTTTTGTCTCGTTTAATAAGCTGAAGCTCCTTCTATCTTTTTTCTTTTATTGTTTCGAGAAAACAGCTAACTGATCGAAGCATTTATGATAACTTGGTTGCTGGTTATATACTTATATTACTTGTTATTACTGGTTTTAGAAACCGTTTCCTTATTACTGAAATACCTTTTCCATTTTTCTTAATTCTCTTTTGGGTCTTTCAGGCTGTGGCTGAAATTATTGTCCAAAGGCATTTCAATTCACAGCTAGACCCGGTAAAGTTTCTTTACATTTTTTTTTTTTTCCTCAGAGCTCCCACCTGCATTTATAATTGTTTCAAATCTATTATATGCATGATTTTGTATCTGCAAGGTTTGAACTATTTCATTTAGCTTTTTTTTTTTTTTTTTACTTTTATATCTTTTATTACTGAAATGACAGGTGCGACAGCAAGTAATGCATTTTGAGCCAGAATGCCTTTAAAAATCTGTTGAATTTGCATTCTAGAAGGCTTGCAACAGAAGTAAAGAACCATCAATTTAAATTGCTCGGCAATAATGATACAACTTTAATGAAATTCGTATGGCAGTTTCTTGGAGGAATCTAACAAATTCTTGTATTCTGTTGGAATTTGATGTCCTTCCTCTCACAATAAAGTTGCTTACACAATTACTGTAGTAAGCTGCACTTTCAATATTTCAGATACCTTACATTGTAATGTCCACTTTTCCAGAAAAAATTATCACGGTGATTACATTTCCAACATTTTGCAGGCTAATTTGTGTTCTCTCTCAGGAGATCCAACATATGGGAAAATACAAACTACAATAGTGTTCATTTTTATATGTATAATTTATCATTGTTTGTGAGGTTTCTGTTATTATTGATTATACTCTTATAAAAATTAAATTGCCTGAATATAGTGGGCCTACTCTCTAGTGCAGGATATGCTGTGTGCCGTTGCTGAAATCGCAAGCGACAGAATACTTTTAATAGAGAATTACGATAAGAAGAAGAAGGAGAGTACGGTTGGTCTCATGCAGATTGCCCCCGGAGTTGCAGAATGGCTTGCTAGGTACGTAAGTGCCACGAGTGTACTAAACATGTGCCTATTTGGCCTGGCTTCTATTTTTGCTTTTGGCTACAGCCACCTTTTGCTGTAGAGGGAAGTAGAAACGGGATTTTGAGGCCTAAAAGCAGCAGCTCTAATTTTGGAGCTTCTGTTTCCGTCGCAAAGATGTTGAGAGGGAGAAAGTCTGCTATGTAATTGGGATTACATATGAAAATCGTACTCTCCAATCGAATACTGCTATCTGGCGCAGATACTTCTGCTATCTTTTCAACTTGTAATTGTCATACTGCTTTGATTTACCTTCACGTGCCGATATGATGTCATTAGAGTGGCTTGGTGCAAATCCTACATGAAATCCCTGTGCAGAGCAGTCTTTCTCGTCAAGAGAACTCCTATAAAATAGTTATAGCCTTCTAGATTCTACTTTTAACAACATACTCACAAAGCACTTTATCAAATTACATTGCACCTGTGGTGCCCCAAATGAGCCCCGAGTGCTTGTTTGGCCTGGCTTCTAGAATAGCTGCGTTGCTATAGAAAGCCAAAGATTTTGAGCTTTAGCTGTCGCTGGAAGATAGAATGAGCTTTAAGTCCCAAAAGCAAAAGTTCCGATTTGAAGCTTTGGCTAGTGCTGCAAGAGGAAGATGTTCGCAATTGAAAAACCTATAAGTGCTTCTTCGATAATGTAACTCGAACAAAGCTTCTGCAAAAGGTCCGGCTGGGCCAAACAAGCCCCAATTCTCCTAATTCCGAGACATGGAAATTATAAAACTTTTTTTGCGTTATTATGGTCGATTTTGTAGGGAAATGGGGTACAGAAATTACGAAGTAGGGGGCGATCCAATGTTGCTGTGCAAGCCTTTTGTGAATGTGTATTTTGGTGCTGCTTACATAAAATGGCTGTCCTCTTCAGATGGAAAGTATGTACTTTTGATATATATGTATATATATATAGATATATTCTAAATTATGTTCAATCTAGTTTTTACTCTTGATTATGTCCAGCGATAATATTTGACAAAATGGTATTGCAGAGAAAGAAGCGAAGAATTTGTTATCAGAGCTTATAAAGGAGGCCTAAAGAAGGCTACTCACAAATCGACAGCAAATTATTTCCAAAGATATCTATCGGTCAGAGACAGTTTACTTGCTAAGAGGTTTTGTGATTTTTTCTAGAGACATTTTTCGCTTTGGCATTTTATTTTTTCGGTGAGCGACTGTACAGGTCTATTCCTCATCAAACTAGTTTTAAAACTTCTATGAACTTGGAATAAACTGCAATAAAGGTCCTCAAAAGTTCAGCGAGGTTTCAGTATTTTGTCCTGAATCATTCAATTTTTGAGCTTAGATCCCTCGACTCTATATTACTGCAATTGTAGCCTTTCCTTTCAATCATTCTGTTGAAATGGATACAAAATTCCTCGTAACCACCGTTTAAGAGATGTTTGGGCCTTTTCATCTATTAAAACTGAAACTTTGCTTAAAAGAAGTTTGGGTTGAGGACCCTGGTGCAATTGAATTCCCCTTAATTACATATTTTATGCTCATCTATGTCTCTTTTGCCATCAAATTTTCAGAGCGGAAGAAATTTGCGCTGATAATCCATTAGCACCCGACAGTCTAAGGGCTCGTATGCTAAAGTCAGGTTGTAACTTTTCCTGCTTTTATGAGAATACATGGTTATACGCATATCGGCGCTCAAATTTTTCAAAACGGGCAATCTATTTCATTGTATATTGTTAGTATATCTTCTTATGGTATATTAACGTACTGCACGGGTGATAGGCGAAGAGTGCACATTCTGGGATTCGAGAGTATCTGCTGATGACATGGAAGAAATGTGGAAGCATCCTGATGTTCTGAAGGAGTGGGCAAAATCCGGTGAAAGGCGCGGGAGAGTTCGTTTCTCCCACGACTCGGAGAACAGGCCATATCTTTCTCGAGTTGAGGTGAAGGTAAGAGGCTTATTCGAAAGCATTTTCCAGATTATTTTCATGCTGTAGTTTGGCATTTTCTAGTGGCTTCTCTTTTGTATGCAGATCTATATCTAGTAATTTCAATATGATATCGTCTCTTAAATACTTCGTTAGCAATCAGGTCAACTCAATCAAGTCTTTTGTTGCCGTCGTACGCGGCTTTATTTCATCGGTTTTTTGTACGTTATCGAGCACTCCTTTTGTCTTCGTGGCAGTTAACTTCACTGTAAATTAACATTTCAGGCAGTTGCTGAAATTATCATTTCGCGGCACTTCAGTTCGAGAGGAGCAAAACCTGTAAGTTTTATTTATGAATAACTAACTATAATCATGGTTTCGGAGAATGCGCTAGTTTACGCCGACTAACTACCTTACCTCTCCTCGCTATATTAGTAGGCGAAAATGTATGGAGACCTCCTCAGCTGTAGGGGTGTCAACGAGCCGAACACGAGCGAGCCGGGGTCGGCTCGTGTTCGGCTAAACGAGCCGAACACGAGCTGGCTCGTTTAAATATCGAGCTGAAAAATTCGGCTCGTTTATTAACGAGCCGAACACGAGCTGACTCGCGAACAACAAGTTTGATTTTTATTCCTACTATTAGGCTTTAACTCGGCTCGTGTTCGGCTCGTTTATTAATGAGCCGAACACGAGCTGGCTTGCGAACAACAAGTTTGATTTTTATTCCTACTATTAGGTATAAAGTTAAAAAATAAAATAAAAAATTAAAATTTTAATCTAATAATTAAAATTCACAAAAAATTGATGGCTTAAAATCTAAATAGTAAAATTTATATTTATATATATATATATTCGAGCTGTTATCGAGCCGAACACGAACGAGCTAACCCCAGCTCGTGTTCGGCTCGTTTATTAAACGAGCTGAAAAATTCGGCTCGTGTTCGGCTCGTTTACTAAACGAGCGATTCGATCTCGAGCTCATTTCGAGCCGAACACGAGTTAGCTCGCGAACAGCGAGCTGGATTGCCACCCCTACTCAACTGTAGGCCAAATTATTTTTATCGATTGACGACTCCTCGACTTTTAATTGTTTTGATTTTAGTTATTTTCCACAATTGCGTGTTAAAATTAACAGACGACAATTAACAAATCGGCGGTTCCGTGCGGTAAAAAAGTGGTCGGAATAGTCGAACTTAACAAAATCACTGTTGAAATTTTTTAAAAAAGAATTAGATGAGCTTAACATGGTGGGAGCCTTCTTTTGTCCTTTTCTTTTTGCACATCAAGTGTTTATATTTCCGTGCTTCTAAATTTCGCCCTCTACGCAGACAGCTCTAGCTGCGCTTGCCGAGGTATGCAGTATGAGGTTCGTTAACGGAATACGCTCACGGACCGGCTTAATGGGAATCGACTATCCTACCGCTCTCTGGCTTTACAAGTTAGTCCCCCGATACTTCTCCTTTTATTTTCCCTGTTATATCTCAGGCCGCAGAAAGAAGTGTATTCAAATGCCGAGCGCTTGTTCAGTCATGAGTTCTTAGTAAGCAACGAAAACAACTTCAGTAAAAGAAGACTGTAAACAATTTACTCGCGCATATATTTTCTGGAAAATAAATTTCAAGACCATGATATGCTTGGCATTTTGCTACCATCTGTTCCTTTTTCCAGGGACGTTGGCTGTAGGGCGTACGAAGTCGCTTCGGTGGATGATCTGTACAACCCGCTCATATCCATGTACTTCGGCGCGGCCTACTTGGCGTGGCTTTCCGAATACGAGGGAAGGTTCGCGTTTTAATTCCCCTTTAGCTTCTCTACTCCAAGAAGCAGCAGCTACGCGTCTGGCGAACAAAAAGTCTAGAGCTTCTGCCGTGGTCTAGGCTCCGAAAGCAAAAACTCTAATTCGAAACTTTCGCTTCTTCTGTAGCAAAAAGCTACTCCGCGTCTGGCGAACAAAAAGTCTAGAGCTTCTGCCGTGGTCTAGGCTCCGAAAGCAAAAGCTCTAATTCGAAACTTTCACTTCTTCTGTAGCAAAAAGCTACTCCGCGTCTGGCGAACAAAAAGTCTAGAGCTTCTGCCGTGGTCTAGGCTCCGAAAGCAAAAGCTCTAATTCGAAACTTTCGCTTCTTCTGTAGCAAAAAGCTACTCCTCGGCGCAAACCACTTTATTTCTCTCGCGTAGGGATTTATAAAACAACATTATGATGTATCGGCGTTCCATTGTGGCTACAACACAGGGAGAGGAGTCACGAATTCATCGTTCAAGCTTATCTCGGCGGCCCCGAAAACGTCAACCTTCAGGAGACCGGCCCGCTGTGGATTAAATTTCAAGAAGCATTGAGTAACTACGGAGATTCGAAAAAGTAGGATTATCGGCGCCTCATTTTGTCAGAAAATAGAAAGATCAGACTACAATTTCTACTTAGAATGTCTAACATCTGACGGTCACGATCTGCGCAGGGATCAAGGGAGCTGCTGCATTCTCTGAGACATCTGCTTCTGTTCTCGCATAGCGTTTTCCTCTCGATAAGGTACTACTCGAATCTACTTTTCGCTCGAACTTTCTCGTATACTGCAAACTTTTACTATAAAACGACATTTTTGATCTTATTTCGTCGAGTATCAGAGCACACGCATTTGCTTCTCAAAGTTACAAGCATCAAACCGTGTTTCGTCGTTCATACTCCGTCAATATGGCGCAGGTATTCCCCGTTGTCGTCGACAACCGTGTTCTATCGAGTTCATCTTTAAGATGCTCAGCTTAATTCACATTGTTACCAGGAAAATTATGATCTGCACTATTTCAGCAATTTTATGTACATTTATGTATAATCAACTATAAACCCCTCTCAATTATAGGTTTTTTTTTTATTATTTATTTAATTTTGATTTGAGTTATTATACTTAGTTAAGTAAAATGCACTTAACCCCTTTTGAAATGTTTCATGGTTTGCACTCAACCTTTTAGATGAAAAAAAGTAGGCTAAAATACAGAAAATTCCTTGTAAATACCCGTATTTTTATTTTACCTTGTGATTTTTAAAAATTTATATTTTACTCTCTTAAAATATCAGAAAGTATTTTCAGGGGATTACGGTGTTAATGAAAAAAATGAAATGACCATATTATCCTTGCTTATTCTATAAAGAAAAAAATTAATTTTTAATGTATTTTTATCATTTTAAAGATATTTTCAGTATAAATTATAAGATTTTAACGGAATATTTACGGAATCCTAGCGAAGGGGGGCTAAATGCATCAACTTATATTTTTTAATGGGTAAAATATAGATTTTTCAAAATTACCAAGGGAAAGTAAAAAAACGGATATTTATATGGAGCTTTTATGTAATTTAGCCAAAAGGGTATGCACAAAAAGTAGAAAATTGAAACATATTTGGTCATTTTATCATCATTTTTAACACTCTAATCTGATAAGATATTTTGATCTTTTGAGAGGGATTAAGTGCAACACATAATATATTGAAGAGAGTAAAGTGCATTTTAGCCGTGATTTAAATATAAATACATATGGGAGTATTATTATTATGGGTTAATTTCACACAGCTGCTTTTAAATATAATTTTTTAGTTTTTATATTTATCATTTTTAAGTTTTAAGTTGTTCATATATATATCCCTACCGTTAATATCCGGTAGAAAAATATAATTAATTATAGATTAAATACTTAATTTTAGTTAATGAGTGAGGTAAATTTATATTTTTATCCTTTCCGATATTATATTTAATTATATGTATATTTTTTAACAGTTGGGGCTTTTGGAGTGATGTATTTGTAAGGATAAAATTGATATTTTATTTATATTCTATTAAAAAATAAATAGTAAGTTAACAGTAATAAATCAGAGAGATATATATGAGCAATTTAGGACTTTTGAAGGAATAAATATAAAAAGTTGAATTTTGTAAGAATATATCTGTTATTCGATATATTTATAAAAAGCTTTATGAAATAGAATCGTTGGCGCTAATTAATAATTTTAAAAAATTAGAAATACATAACTAATTAATTCACTTAAAGCGTGTATGCAGATATAGTGTTTACGAGTTTCTGATGATCTCTCGTCATTTTAAATTTCGAACGTGATCGATCAATTTCAACTTTAAAACATAAAATATTTCCAATTGATATGTACCATGCATAATGCATAAAATATTTCCAATTTTGGAATAAAAAAACTTGGTGATTCTAGAGTTTTTTTTGGGTTCCCAATAAAAGGATAATATAAAAATTAAAAATATATAACTAATTAATTTACTTAAAGCGTATTATGAGTTTCTGATCTGATCTCTTGTCATTTCAAATTTCGAACGTGATTCGATCAATTTCAACATTGAAACATAAAATATTTCCAATTTATATGTACCATGCATAAAGCATAAAATATTTCCAATTTTGGAATAAAAAAACTTGATGATTCTAGGATTTTTTTTGGGTTCCCAATAAAAGGATAATATAAAAGGAATCCAAATTTTGTGAATTTTTAGGCACAATATATTATCTAGTGTACTATTTTAATATATTTTTTTTGACTTAAACTAAATAATATGCTTAATTAAACTATGCATTAAATGCTCTTATAAATAAATATTCATGTAGTTGTATGTAACCCTAGCTTTTAGATACATTAAATATGTTGTTGAATCATTCCAAAAGGTGCATGTGATGCATGGCTTTTTTTTTAAAGCTATTTATTTATTTTTTTTATTTTTTAGCATTCTCATAATTAATTCCTTGGAAATTTATTAAATTCACAAAATATTTTTATTCAAAAACATATCTTCTAATTTAAACTTACACAAATCCAAAAGAAAAAAAATTTGTTCTCTCCTACAATTTTATTATTATTATTATTAGGCTAAATTACAGAAAATCTTCTTGTAATATTTCATTTTTTCATTTTGTCCACATGTCTCTTAAAAATATACATTTTGCCCTCTCGTAATTACCGAATTGTCTTTAGGAGGCAACGACGGAGGAGGTAAATTAACGAAAATGCCCTTACCTTATATTGGAGGGAAAAAATAATGGAGGAAAGAGAAAGGGGTTTAGATTTATTTCCCGTCATTTTTTAAGAATATTTTGGGTATATTCAATAATATTTTTTAAAAAATTGACGGCTCACACACGGAATCGTGCCGGCGGGGGTAAATGCATATTTCAGTAATTACGAGAAAGCAAAATATAGGCTTTTAAAAGACAGGGGAACAAAGTAAAAAAGTGAAATATTACATGAAATTTTTTTGTAATTTAGCCTTATTATTATTATTATTATTATTTTTTGAATCAATTGAAATTGGACAAATGAACCAACAAACTAAAATCACCAAACACTAACTTTTACCAAATTTAAATTTAGAACAATTGACATTTAAAGAGAGCGTTGAAACTCACATTTTACACCTCCAAGTTCCCCAATACCCACCTAAAATTTTTGGTAATAAAATGGATCAAACTCTGTAAATTATAAATAAAGTAGACATAGGCGTTTGGTTCCAAAACAAAGTCTATAATAAGATTTTGTTTCAGTCTTATTCTTCAAACGCGTTTGGTTATGAACGAGAACAGTAATTTTCGTCTCTCTGAAATAAATTATTATAAAGCTGAAATTATTATTTCAGTATTTTTTTTAAAACAAACTTA
The DNA here is from genome assembly GCA_029204045.2 of Tillandsia leiboldiana. Lineage (NCBI taxonomy): Eukaryota > Viridiplantae > Streptophyta > Magnoliopsida > Poales > Bromeliaceae > Tillandsia > Tillandsia leiboldiana. Next base: position 1,155,557 of record CM055072.1, on the reverse strand, counting down.
TTTTTACTTAAGAATAAACTTAATTAAAATAAATATAATTTTAATTATTGTATAGCTTTTTAATTAATCTAATATTTTTATTAATCTAATTATTTTATTAACTAATTATTTAACTATTAAATAATTAACTAATTAATTTATTAAATTATTTATTAATAATACTCATTATTATTAATTATTTTATTAATTAATATTTAAAATTATCTACGATAATTAATTAATTAAATAAATTAAATTATTATTTAATTAATATTTTTATATTAATTAATTAGATAAAATATTATTATTTTAAAATTATAATTACTCTTATTCTCACTTATTCTAATCTAACTACTTAAAAACTATTTTTTTTATTCTCGAAAACAATTCAATTTTCATCCAAATACAAAATTAATTTTGTTTCTGAATTTATACTTATTCATGAAATAAGCAGTTCTAGTTTATATATATATATATATATATATATATATATATATATATATATATATATATATATATATATATATGAACCAAACACAATCTAAATTTTTGATTTTTTGAATTAAAAAATGTACGATCAGAATGATAATATATAATTTAAAAAATAAATAAAAATTTAAAATAATTAATAAAAGATTTGATAGCATTAAATGTTATATATATATATATATATATATTAGGCTAAAGAAATTTAAATTGGAAGTAATGCCTATGTCAACTAAACTAGTGCAAAATCTTTTTTTTTTTTTTTGGTTAATCCAAAAACCCTAGCTTATATACCAAAACTCTCCCATGTATAGTACCACAGCAAAAGCTACACATTGAAACTCACTACAAGAGAGAGAAAAGGGAGAGAAAGAGGAGAGAGAGTGAGAGAGAACACACACTAGAATAGTAACCCTTCTCTCTCTCTCTCTCTCTCTCTCTCTCTCTCTCTCTCCTCCTCTCTCTCCTCTCTCTAAGCAGCCATGGACTGAGGATTTAGTACTCTCCCCTCCTCCTACAACAATTTACATACACAACACAACCCCAAAAACATCTCAACCCTAACCTTAGAGAGAGAGAGAGAGAGAGAGAGGTGAGAGAGAGGAAGAGGAGGAGGAGGAGGAGGAGAACCACCATTTTGTTCTTTTCCCCATCACAAACCACTCCCAAACCCAAAAAGCACTCACCTTTGACCCCCCTTTTGGTTCTATATCTCACCAATCTCTCTCTCTCTCTCTCTCTCTCTCTCTCTCCTTCTCCTCCTCCTCTGGCCTTGCTTTTCCCTTTTGAAGCTTCGGATCTGAGGAGATCGTCCATTTGAGGTGGCGCTATGGTGCGGCGCCATGGGTGGCAGCTCCCCGCTCACACCTTTCAGGTTCCTTCTTACTCTGTCTCTTTTGATCTTGCTCTTTCTCTCTCTCTCTCTCTTTCTCTCTCTGTCCTGTGTCCTAATCTTGAGAATGTTGATGGGTTTCTTTTGATTTGTTTGTAATTTACTTGTTTTTGTTGCTTGTAGATGAGAAATGGATTCAGGAAAAGCCCTAGTTTTTACCCTACTAGACGTGAATTTGTCACTTGGGTGATAACAAATTGATGCATTTACTCTTTTCTCTCTCTCTAATTTTGTCTCCTGTTCTTGTGAATGTTGTTGGGTGGTTTCTTTTTGATTTGTTTGTATTTTACTTGTTTTTGTTACTTGGAGATGAGACTGGGCTGCAGGAAAAAGCCCTAATTTTTGCTCTGATTTGTCACCTGGGTGAGAACAAAATGACCCATTTACTCTTTCTCTCTCTAATTTTTTCTCATAATCTTGTGAATGTTGTTGGGTTCCTCTTTGATTTGTTGCATTTTACTTGTTTTTGTTGCTTGTAGATGAGAAATGGCTTCAGAAAAAGCCCTGATTTTTACCCTACTATCCTTAAATTTGTCACTTGGGTGACAACAAAATGACCCATTTACTCTTTCTCTATCTATTTTCTCTCTATTTTGTCTCCTAATCTTGTGAATGTTGTTGGGTTCCTTTTTGATTTGTTGCATTTTACTTGTTTTTGTTGGTTTGTAGATGAGCAATGGCTTCAGAAAAAGCCTAATTTTTGACCCATTTACTCATTCTCTCTCTGTATCTTTCTCTCTCTTCTGTTCAACTCTTGTGAATGGTGGGTTTGTTTTGGCTTTGTTGCATTGTACTTGGTTTTGTTACTTGCAGATGAGTAATGCCTTCAGAAAAAGCCCTAATTTTTACCCTCGAATATATTTTCGATGTGCAGATTCGCCATTTTGGTGATTACAAAATGACCCATGTACTCTCTCTTCTCCTAATCTTGTGAATGTTAGGTTCCTTTTTTAGCTTTGTTATCTTTGTGCTTGTCTTTGTTGCTCTGAGATGGGAAATGGCTTATGAAAAAGCCCTAATTTTTGCCTCGAGTACGTCTAGGAGACATCGATTCGTCATCATTTGATTTCAAGGTGACCCATTTACTCTAACTCGGTCAGGAGTCCTAATCTTGTGAATGCTGTGGTTTTCTTTTAGTTGTGTTATACTGTACTTGTTTTTGTTGCTTGTAGATGATAAGCTGCTTCTGGAAGAACCCTAACCCTAATTTTTGCCCTTGTCATTTGGGTGCTTCTCAATTGACTACAAAATGGCCCCTTAACTCTCTCTCTCTCTCTCTCTCTCTCTCTCTCTCTCTCTCTCTCTTAATCTCTCTTGCCATAATCTTGTGAGTGTTGAGTGTCTTTTAGCTTTGCCATATTGTACTTGTTTTTTAGTTACTTGTTGATAAGAAATGGCTTCAAAAAAGCCCTAATTTTTGCCCCTTGAGTACATGTCGGTGATATGGATTCGGTCTGGGAATGACCCATTTATGTATTATGCAGATTGGGTTTGTCTATTACTTGTTTTCGTTGATGTAGACGAGAATTGACTTCATAATAGCTTTAATTTTTACATTTACTCTCCAGGTTTTAGAACTTTTGTTCTTAAATCTCTCTCTCTCTCTCTCTCTCTCTCTCTCTCTCTCTCTCTCTCTCTCTCTCTCTAGTTTTGTGTTTCTGTAGAAGTTGCATTGATCTTTTGTTCGTGTTCTGATTTGTAGATCTAAAAACGTGATTGTATGGACCATTGTCCTTTGGATACAGAAATGCCATAAAAAAGGCTTTAGTTCTTAAGTTCTTTCTAAAGTTGTTGTGAACTTTTTGAGTTTACTTTGGACAGGGAAATATCGTCATTGGTTTTTTTTTTTTTTTTAAATTTTATTTTAAGTATCTTCTCTATTTGTTTGTGTGCTCGCGCATCTTGCGGAGCTAATTTCATTTCCTCCGCGAGACATTTCATAGATGTGATTTTTCCTTTGGAAATCTTCTTCATGATGCGACACCAACCAGAGCTTATGATTTCTCCAATGAGGAAATGTACTCTCATTACTTTTCTTAAAATGTTATTCATAAAAGTAACGTAAATTGTGAATAAATAACACTCATGTAACCACGCATGCGCGGCAAAAAGATTCAAATGTGCATTTTACAAACTCAATAATATTCTCTAGTTTCTTATATCGGTAATCTTATTGATATATTTATTGCTTTACATATTTTAACATGTGCAGCGTCACAAAGCCTTTTAATATTTTTTTTTTTGATTTGTTTCGTACTCTTACGTGTTTAGTATATTCGCTACATTTAGATTGGCTCTTGCGATGGTTAACTGGTTTGTATATCATCCATTATCATTTGAGTAATTGGGCAGTGATTGTTCTTTTTTTTTTTGGCTTCTTTTCTTCATCCGACAGGTGGTTGCTATAACGGTATATTTACTTCTCGTCGTTGCGTTTTACGCCTTCTTTGCACCCTTTCTGAGAAAGCGCATCGTCGAATATACTGCAATGGCTGTTTATACTCCCGTGGTATGTGCTTATTTCGATGTCTTTTATCGGGTTAAAAGTGTATGGAGATTGGAGACCGTCTCAACTATAATCCCCGAACTTTTTTTTCTTTTTGATTCTTGATCAACACCCGTAAACTTTTGCTTGTTTTGAGTTAATTTCCGTCCATAAAATGAGTTGCGATCAAATGATGCTAAAACGAAAGTAATGCTAAAACTGGAGATTCTACTTCATTTTTTAACCTTTTTTAAGTTTCACTTGAGAAACTGACATTATTAAACTATTTTATGTCTCTTTTTCCAGGCACTTGCCGTTTTTATCCTTTACGTCCGTTGTACACGTATTAACCCTGCTGATCCTGGAATTATGTCGAAGTCTGACGACGAACTCATTAACGTGCCCGCGAACATACCCAAGAGTAATCCTGGATTGCAAGCGATTAGTTTACCGGATAAGGACGATACCATAAGCGGAACGAATTCTCCGTCAATAGCTTGTAGGAGCTCTATCGATGGTCGTAATTCTAGAAAAGATTCGGCTGTAGGAGATTCGGCGGCGAACATTCGGAATGCCCCACCGAGAAGAAGAAGTTCGTCGCCGTGTTGGATCTTCGGAGGGCTTATTTGCGCAATATTTGCTAAGGAGGACTGCCGGAAAGAGGATGTAGCGGAGGAGCAGGCGGATGCGGAGGATGCTTTATTTTGCACGTTGTGCAATGCTGAGGTAATTTACACCATCAAATCCGTTTTTTTTCTTCTTTTTTTTTTGTGGTGATTTCCTTTTTCTTGTTTCTTTTCCTCTTTGATCCTCGGTGTGCGCGTGCGGCGCATGCGTACATAACTCAAGGGCCAAATACTTTCCTTGAGCTTTGAGGGGTGGATCTCTGCTAACATGTAGCTTCTCTATTTTTTTTGTAATTTCGATTTCCAAATCCGTGATCCTTTCGTTAGACGTACTCTCGTTTCCGTCAACTCAAGCCATTTTCTTTTTTTATTCGCCTCGCGTGCCAATTTGCAGGTTCGCAAGTTCAGTAAACATTGCAGAAGCTGCGACAAATGTGTGGATGGATTCGACCATCATTGTCGGGTATTTTCTTTTTCTCCCTATAAAAAGGCTCGATTGCTGTTCGTAAACCGTCGTCCTTTTCCCTGTAATTTTCGTCATCGAGGTTAATGTTCCGTGGCAGTGGCTTAATAATTGCGTGGGAAGGAGGAATTACATTACTTTTATCGCTCTCATGGCGACTGGTCTCGCCTGGGTTTGTGTCGTTAAACCATTTTCATTTTCATTTTCGCTTTCATTACTTTTCACTAAAGTGATATTTACGGAACTACGCCCTTTACAGCTTTTGATTGAATTCGGAGTGGGTATTGCTGTTCTTGTGCTATGCTTCGCCGATAAGAAGGCTATGGAGAGCACTATCGAGGATAAGCTCGGGAATGGCTTTTCTCGCGCTCCGTTCGCAACTGTCGTGGTATGTTTGAACTAATGCCTTCTTTCACTTAAATAAATTATCGTAGACTCCAAATTACTTTTGTCGGTTTTGTTACTTCGATGCTTTGATGCCGACGTGGGTTTTTTTTCATGAACAATCCATTTTTTTCTTTTTTAGTTGTCGGAATAGATATCAACCAAGGATGTTCTCGTATATGACGAAGTTGCGAAACTGGAAAACACGGACCGAAAGTCCAAAACCGTAAACAAGTGGGCTAATTTTCCGAAAATTTTCCTTTGTTGCAGGCGATATGTACTGCGGTTTCGTTACTCGCTTGCTTTCCTCTAGGCGAACTCTTCTTCTTCCACATGATATTGATGAGAAAGGTTTGTTCCGAAGAGATCTCAAACCAAAATGTTGTTCGTAGTAAACTAAGATTTTTTTTTTTTTCTTTATGAACTTTTACTTCTTCTTCTTCACTTTTTCTTAAAATAAATCTTAGGGAATTACAACCTACGAGTATGTGGTGGCGATGAGAGCGATGAGCGAGGCACCTCCGGCATCTCAAGCCGAGGATGAAGGGCAAAATGTGCTCTTTTCCCCGACTAATTCCGCGACGACGGGGTTAAGCGGCGGAAGCTCGCTTGGGCTTCAATATAAAGGTGTTTGGTGCACACCCCCTCGGGTTTTTGTCGACCAGCAGGTAAAGGACCGTAATTTTTCTTTACCTTACAATTTTGAGAGAGATTTTAGCCAAAAGTAATTAAGAAAAAAAAAAGGGCGGTCCCTAATATTTGTTTCTCCTTTCAAAAATCTTCTCGGCTCGAAAAGTAGAGGTCAAGCGTTTGAGAAACAAGAAGTTAAATCAGTATTTTGAATCCCAAAAGTAGAAGCTCAAATTTGAAGCTCTTGCTTCTAGTTATGGCCAGAAGCCGCGGAGTGGGTTTCAACGGAAAAAGCCAGTTAGGGCTTTTTTAAACAAGCTCCTCGAGAGAAAAATTTGCGCTCTAAATCATTGGCTAGAAGTTCGGCATACAAAAGACTAATTCTTTTTGGTTAAAATTTTGTCAGGATGAAGTTATCCCGCATTTGGAACCTGGAATGGTGCCTTCGACAATCGATCCTGACGCTGCTGGCTATTTAGAGAGAGCCAACAAGTCCAAAAAACCCGTCAAAATCAGCGCGTGGAAGCTCGCTAAGCTCGACTCGAACGAGGCCATCCGCGCCGCCGCCAAAGCCCGGGCCTCCTCCTCCGTCCTCCGACCCATCGACCCCCGCAGCCGTGGGCACGATCCGGAGAAATACAGCTCGAGCGGCCGAAGCAGCATGAGCATCGAGTACAGCGCGACGAAGGACTCGAGGAGCGAGCAGAAGCTCTCCCCTCCGCGGAACTCCTACCCACCGAGCATTACCAGTCGGGACGACTACGAGAGCGGCACGCAGACTGCGAGCAGCTTGAGCAGCCCGGTCCGAATCCCCGAGCTCCCTAAGGCCCCGCTTCCCACCACCACCCTAAACCCGCTTCCTCTCCCGCGACAGGTCACCCATCGGCCGCCACTGCCGCCAACACAGACGGGGCATATCCCAACTGCTCAAGTAACCAACCCGATGTTTCATCCTACTGCGACGGCTCTAGTTCGGGATAATCGGAGAGCTTCTGTCGTCTGGGATCAAGAAGCTGGCCGGTACGTTTCGGTGGCCGCCCCCGCGGCTTCTCGCTCAATTCGGGCTTCTCAACTTACTACTTCGGGAAACCCTAGCGGAGAGACCGCTAATTACGCAAGGAGGAACAATCCCGCTGCTGCCGCTTCTTCGTTAGGGTTAGGGCTTCCGCTCCCACAGCAGCAGGAGAGGCTGATGTACACCGGGCAGTCGATATTCTTCGGCGGGCCGCTTCTGAATGCTCCGAGAGGCGACACGAATTCGACGACGGGAGATAGGGATTCAAACGCGCGGCGCGACTCGTTCCCCATATTCACTCCCGGAACTTACCCGAAGAACCCTCCGCCTAACTCCAAGTGATCTCTCTTCGCCTTCTTCTGAGTGCTTCCATCAGACGCACGCATCACCGACAAGTGCTTCTGCTGCATGAGATCAAAGGCTTGTGAACCGAAATGCGAAGTGCGCGCGACCTGTCACCGGAGCTTGGAAAAGCACTTCTGTAGAACTTAACCCACTCAGCTGTGATCTTCAGCGATCTTCGCTTCTTCTTCTTCGGCAGCTGCTAGAGATTTTACTTTCTCCTTAGAGGATGATAGTTTCAGTCGACGACATTTCATTTTCGCTTCGCTCCGATGTAAATCTTTTCCTTTCGCACACGACCGGCGCCACTGATCAAATTTAATTTAGTTACCGTCTTATCGAAAGATTTAACTCTGTTCTTACTTTGTTAGTTTCTTTTTGATGTGTTGAGGTAAACAAATTTGGTAATTTTTGTTTACATGTTGTTCCTTTAGAAGTTGTCTCTGCTTCTGCACTTTGTAGGTGGGTAATAAAATGGGGGGCTAAATTACAATTTTGTCCTTGAATCTTGAGAGGCTTGATACTTTGTTTTAATTAAATTGCTGCAATTATTAGTTTTCCAATTTAATCAAATTGATTGAATGATGATGTATTGTTGATGTGTGAGGATTGCAATTGATGATATGATAATAATTTGAGCACCAAAAATATATAATTTAATCCAAAATGAGATTGAGTTGAAGGGTAGTTGCAATATTCTGCAAATTTGAAAAAGTTATATACATTTTATGAACTAAATATTTACTAATATATTAATATAAAATAATATTTATATTCTCGATCTTGATTATAAGACTTCTATCATCACTTTTTGAAGAATATTTATTTTCAGTCATTTATTTTGTGTCCACTTGATGGATAAAAAAAGAATATCGAAAAAGTTTGAAATTTGATTTCTAGATAGTTCTAGTAGTCTAGATCATGTTCAACGGTGCCGATCATCGATTCGGAGGTTCCATCATAAAAAAAAAAAAATCGATAGTAATAATGGGGTTTTACTACTGATAGTATTCCAGCACGCTATATATATATATATATTAGAGTTGGGCCGAAAAACTATCGGTAACAACCGGACTTTGTTGTTAACAGTATCGATCATCAATTCGGATGCTCTATCATCAAAAATAAATTTGATCATCGATTTGGATACTCCATCATCGAAAACAAATCCATAGCAACGGAATTGTCTGCTACCTAGTATTCCGGCCTAACTCTCTCCCCCCTTCTCCTCCCATCTCTCTCTATATATATATATATATATATATATATATATATAGAGAGAGAGAGAGAGAGATTATTAATATATATACAGAGGGAGAGAGAGAGAGTCAAACTACTATACTATTGATAGCACGGAGCATTTGGTGCTATCAAATTCTTTGCTGTTAGATCTATCCATCTAATTATTTTTATCTTTTAAATCATACTATTTCAAAAATTACTCACTAAATCGGACCACTATTATTCTAACTGTACATCACTTTAACCGATGACCGAAAATGCACAAATAACTTGATGTTATTAATATCATAGTAGGCTATATATATATATATATATATATATATATATATATATATATATATATATATATATATATATATATATATATATATATATATATATAGTCCGACTACTATACTCTTATGAGTAAAATTCTTTCATACTCATAAATTTTTATCTCTTGGATAAAGGAATGTGCGGTTAGGATTATAATAGTTCATAGGATTTATACTATTTCATCAACAACCCACTAAACCCTATGGGGACCACTATCATCATAACTGTACATCTCTTCATCCAAGGACGGAAAAGTTATGAGTATAAAGAGGTTTATACTCATAAGAGTATAGTAGCTCTACGCTATATATATATATAGTAGTCGGACTATATATATATATATATATATATATATATATATATATATATATATATATATATATATATATATATATATATATATATATATATATATATAAAAAGTAGGATTTATATATTTTTAAAAGTACAAATTTAATTATGCTAGTAAACTTTTTATCATTGAATTTGTATTGAGATTTGTGTTATTGTATTTTTTCTTTCTCTCTCTTTAGTTGACTTTACAATAGCACAAATTTTAATGCAAATTCTATGGTAAAAAGTTCACAAATATATTTGGGCTTGTATTTTTAAAAGTATATAAGCGCTACTATATATATATATATATAATTGAGCTCCTATACTTGTAAAAGTATTAAGTTATTGGTGCTTGCAGGTTTTTAGTTGTTGGATGAAAAGATGTGTGGTTAGAATAATAGTGATCCCTTGGGTTAAGTGAGTGGCTAGTGAAATAGAATGATCTAAGTAAATAAAATTTATTAAAGGAATAGATCTAACGATAAAAAAATATATAAGTATCAATTATTTGGTGCTTATATGAGTATAGTAGCTGAACTCTACATGAATTTTATATTTTTTCACTACAATAAAATTATACTATAGCGATACTTTGAAATATTTCTAAAAGTTAAAAAAAGTGCCACTAGCAAAAATACCGACACTTATTATTAGTGTCGCTATATGTGCAGTCGTTAGGGTGTATAGCGACATATTATTATAATATGTTCCAAAAAAATATTCCTATAATTTAATTTTGAATATAGATATAATATAGATAGAATAATTATACAAAAATGTCATAAAAATATATCTCTATAATCTAATTTTATTGCAGTATTTTTATTTTTTATTTATTTATTTATTTATTTTTTAAGGTATATGTAGGGTCTACTATTTCTGATTTTACTTTCTCTATTTAGAAAAAAAAATTATTCATGCTGAGTCAGGGTGCTGTCAGAGGAATCTCTCCACTCTGCAGACCCCACCATTTTGACAGATTACCTAATTCCTTGGAAAGTTGTATTAATATATCCATTTTCAGAAAAAAAAAAAAAAGCAAATTAAATTTTATTAAATTAAATTAAATTCATTCTAATTCACTCATCAGTAAATAATAACTAAATAATCGACCGTCTTTAGCGTAAGTGATAAAAAATTTGATGGTTCATATTCGAGATTCCGAATTTAAAATCTAGTTATTTTATATTTTCAGATAATTTTATTTCAAAAATAAACGAAACGGATAATATGCTATATTTCTCTCAAAAATAAATAAATAATAATTGAATTTGATAAATTATTTTTTAAAAAATTAAAATTTTGTAGATATATGAACATAAATTTACTGTGTTTCAGTTAATTTGATTATCTTATATGATTTAATTGCTATAGAAAAAAAAAGGAAAAAAAAATCAATTATGAACAGTGATCAGTGACCAGGTTCATTGTATCTCCCAGGCATTCCAAAACCAACCCTAGGGTTGTTCCACTAAGATTTAAATTTTTTAATTTTTAAATTATTATTTCGTTAATCTGTTTAAGAATATTTTTATTTTGAATAATTTTTTAAAAATTAGGGATATAGATTTAGAAAATTTAAATTAGATTTAGATATGTTTGTAGTACAAAATTTACTAAAAATTAAGTAAATTTTATCCCTCTAATTTTTTTTTTAATAATTAATATCTGAAATCTAAAATTTAAAATGTAATTGTATTATATTTTCAGCTAAATTTATTTTAAAAAATTTACTATTCTATCAGAAAAAAAAACTATTGAAAAATAAAATAATTATATCCCAACCAATGGGGTTATTTTGGACTTTTTCTTTATTTTAATTTTTTAAAAAATTATAATTAACCAAATAACTATGTAAAAAATTTATTTGGTCAAATAATTTTGTTGTTATTTGATCAAATTTATTTTAACAATCTAAAATATCCTAACAACGTATTCATATAATTTTAACATCAAATAAAAATTCTAATAATCTTCATACAATCTCAATAATCTCAAAAAAAAATTCTCACAGCTTATAAAAAATGATAAATTATCTTTCTAAATATTTTTTTTTTGAAGGGAAAAGAGAATTATTTGACAAATGGTATGTGTAGCATTTCTCAATTCATGCAAGTGATTATTATTCCAACATTTATATATATATATATATATATATATAGTATATAATATTTATATATTTATTTATTTATACCCAATAAGGTGGAGTTTTCCTTAATAAAAACATCTCTTTCCTTTACCCTATAATCATCACTTACTCACTCACTCTCTCTCTCTCTCTCTCTCTCTCTCTCTCTCTACATCTACTTTTCTCCTCTCAAAGAACAAAAGAGATTTTTTTTTTTTTTTTTTTTTGCTTTTTTTTTTTAGTGTTTTTGATACTGCTTGAAGATGCTAACCAGGGCCTCCATGAAGGTTTCATTTCCATTTCTTTTCCTTTTTTTTTTTTTTTGTTCAAATTTTTATGAATACAATCAAGTAGTTATTATGACTTGGTGTTGATGAAATTCTTATGGTGTTGATTATATTACTTATTGGGGTATTAAACAAATTGATTGCATTTTCCATCTTATTTTAGCTCACAGGTGTATTCTGTTTAACAAAACTGAGTTTTTTTTTTTTTTTTTTTTTTAAAAAAAAATGTAATTTTGGTATGTTTGGATCAAAATTCTGATTTTTCTGAATTGGTAGCAGGATTTTTGCCCAATATTCTACTTTTGATCTGTTCCTTGCTTGTTTCAGATCACATTAGAGTTAGTAGGTGGGAAATGGATATTCATTGTTATCATGCACATGTATATATATATATATATAGAGTCTGGCGATATAGGACCAAGCAATTGATGCTACCAAGTTTTCAGCCGTTGGATGAAAAGATATGTGGTTAGGATTATAGTGATTTCCTAAGATTTTTACTATGCAACCAACCACCTAGTAAACCCTAGGGGGCCACTATCATCTTAACCACGCATCTTTTAATCCAACGGCTAAAAACTTGATAACACCAATGATTTAGTGCTATCGATAGTATTCCAGCCTAATTCTCTCTCTCTCTCTCTCTCTCAATATATATATATATATATTTATTTGAGATCGAGGTAGTATACTACCCTTCATTCATTTAGGGAATGAACTGGACTACAAATTGAGACAATCTGGCCTCGAGTTACAACAATAATGGCCCCAACTATCCCTGAGTGAGCGAATCTCGGCCGATAGGTAATCCGACGAGTGTTTAGTTCGCTCAAAAATTCGTCTATTCCGATCCAGCCAGATAACCCACCACGTGGTGGGGATTGTCGCTAACTCCCATAACCGCCCGGCAGACATACAGTAAAGCACAGACTGTTTGTTTGTTTGTTTGTTTGGCAGTAGTCCCTCCGACAAGGCTTTGGTGCTTAGGTAGCTCGAGAAAAGATGATCCACTGTTTATGTTGTGTCCGAACAGAAGACACAGCTTTCCTCGCCAATCCAACCTCTATCGATCTTATTAAATGAATTTGGAGGCTAATACTTATGTTTTGTTGATTCTAATCCATAATTGTTCAGTAATATTTGATAAATTCAGTTTCAATCTCTCTAGGACCTAATTTGTATGACAAATTTCGATATTTTTTTCTTAAAAAAATTTCTCACAATTCCACCTTTTTTTTTTTTTCATCAACAGGGTAGTAATGTTATGAGGCATGTTGCAAGTGTTAGTGGTTTTCAGAAACATACGCCTCGATGCGCCTTTACTTCGTCGATGAGACCGATGAGCTCGGAGGCTTCTCTTCGATTTGATCGATTTGATCCGCCGGAAGAGAGAGGGTAAAAAGATTTTTGATTCTTTTTCGACTTTGTCGCTGTATAATCTGCGGTGTGATTGATGAACAATTGCTGTTAGGTTCAAGGGGCATGATATGTTAGCACCGTTCACTGCCGGATGGCAAAGCTCTGACGTAGGCCCGCTAGTCATCGAAAGATCAGAGGTAGTAGTTAGTTCCAAGAAGTAGCATCCAACTTAATTTCTGATAACGATTCTTGAGTTCGTGTAATTTTAGCCTTCTTTAAGCGAATTAGTAAGTAGTTATGCGGTGAATGTCGCAGGGTTCTTATGTTTATGATATCAACGGGAAGCAGTATCTGGACGCGTTGGCCGGACTATGGTCGACAGCTTTAGGTACCGAAAAGCTGCAATTCTAATATAAACTTTCAGTTTTTCACTGCATTTTCGAGACCATCACACAATTTCATGTAACGCGGGAACTGTAATTGCTAATTGCAGAATCTGAATGTTATTCCACTTGAAATTGGTAGATAATGTTTCAGAACTGACGAAAAGTTTCAGTATTAGTATGGTGGACTATTTGGAACAATTTATGCTTTTATTTTGCTTTTGAGTTTTAACCATTGTCAGGTGGAAGTGAGCCTCGGCTTATCAAGGCCGCAACCGACCAGCTGAACAAATTGCCGTTTTACCATTCCTTCTGGAACCGAACAACAAAGCCCTCGCTGGTACGAATTAGCCCTTAAAAAAGTTTAAAATCTTTTTACTTGCTCATTTTACTATCGTATTTTCCATACTACGTTATAATTAGATCGAGTTTTTATTTGCTCATTTTTCTGTGGTGAGCAATTTCGCCAACTCTTTTGAAGATGTGTTTTCGTGCAGGATCTTGCGAAAGAGATTCTCGGGTTTTTCACAGCAAGGAAAATGGGAAAAGTCTTCTTCGCCAACAGTGGTTCCGAAGCCAACGATTCGCAGGTTTGTGTTTGTAATGCCCCCGTAGCCCCACATCGGATAAGAAAGGGGTTCTGATTGGAAATATAAGATGCCATACACCCTAGTAATAACAACTGAGCTTAAGTATTTTGGACCTGTAGTTTGAATCCAACGAGTAATCATTACTAGTGAGCCGGATCGTTACATTTGGTATCAGAACCTAATACTAGCCAAAAGTGTGAAAGAATTCGTAGGACCCACCTTTAGGAATCTCACGTCGCTTGTATGTGATCGGGTTTGAACTTGACGAGGACGTCGGCATCTAAGCAGCCCCATTGGGGTTTGAACTTAACGAGGACATCAGGGTCTACACATCTACATCGGATGGGAAAGGGGCTCTGATAGAAACATTTCGGTCTAACTATTCCTCGCAAAACTACTTTGGCGACCGTTCACTTACATTCTGTTTTTTTTCGCAAATGCAACATTACCATCTAATTGCTTTCTTTTGGAGATGTAACACTTTAATTCGAATATAAGCAGTATGACTACACCAGTTAAGTTTTATTCTCGCGATGCTTCATCGGTTTTTTGAAGATTCATGATTTTCTCGCTTTTCAGGTAAAACTAGTTTGGTATTATAACAACGCGCTGGGGAGGCCGAACAAGAAGAAATTCATAGCTCGATCAAAGGCGTGAGTTTTTCAGTTTATTTGCTTGCGCCGTCCGTTCCTCTCCGCACTTCAGAAATATCGAAGATCTTTTTCGCCTATAATCTTTTGTTTTCGTGTACTTCGGTAGGTATCACGGATCGACGTTAATAGCGGCTAGCCTTTCTGGGTGAGTCGAATACGTACGGCGCATTTCCGAGCTCATTTGAATTGCTTATTCAGTTTTAAGCAAGGATTTAAGTGCCGTGGCACGGGGTCGTACTGAAAACTTGCCGGTCACAAAAAGTACATGTATGCCGACACATAATGGCATGAAATATTTATTTTCTTTAGCAACGGAATAATCAATTGCTTATTATGTTCTTTATCAAATATTTTGAACTTTATTGAGAAAATTACTTGATAATTTAAAGAAAAAAGGGCTTTGAACTTTGGGATCGGCACGGGGCCTGTATCGTGTCGGTGTCGGTATTTTGTTGGCACGATACGGCATGGTGATGGATATTTGAATTGTGGGATCGGCACGGGGGCTGTATCGTGTCGATGTCGGTATTTTGTTGGCACGATACGACACGGTGGATACAGCCCGTGCTGATGGATATTTGAATTGTGGGATCGGCACGGGGGCTGTATCGTGTCGATGTCGGTATTTTGTTGGCACGATACGGCACGGCGGATGCAGCCCGTGCTGATGGATATTTAAATCCTTGGTTTTAGTCGATTCGACTTGTGAAGTACTGTGCTAAATTTTCAGTCTCCCTGCTTTGCACCAAAAGTTCGATCTGCCTGCGCCGTTCGTGTTGCACACGGATTGCCCTCACTACTGGCGCTTCCATCTCCCCGGTACTCGTTTAGTTTGCATTCGTGATTTTGTGATTTGTTCCTCCTGAAAATTTGGAATTATATTTACGATCTGAAATACTCTTAAGGCGAGACGGAGGAGGAATTCTCGACGAGATTAGCGCAAAATTTGGAGAAGCTTATTCTCAAAGAAGGACCTGATACAGTATTTTATTTTATTTTATTTTATTTATATTTTACTTAAAATTTTGGAGATTTGTAATACGTAGAAAAATGATTCAAATAGCTGATTTTTTCAGTGTTTCTTCTTCTTCAGATTGCTGCTTTTATCGCCGAACCCGTTATGGGCGCGGGCGGAGTTATTCTTCCTCCAAAGACGTATTTCGAGAAGGTGATTATCGTGAAACTTTGTCCATCCATTATTTGATGTAAATTCTCGTCGTGATTGTCGATGGTTATATCAAATATGCATGAATTATTAGCTAATATATACATTAATGTTACGACGAGCGCACAAACAGAAACAAAATCAAAGACGATCACAAAGCAAACGAACCACAAATGCACGAAAGAAAAATGAATAAAGAGAATACAATAATGTCGAGAGCACATCGCACACCATCGCCTCTAGGGAAAAAAAAGAAGGAAACCCCAGGCCTCCGTTTCTCACTACAGACATCAATTTTTCCTTTCTCAAGTTATTTTCCCAAATTTGTCGCACAGCGAAGCTGTCGGCAAATCAGGAGCATAAAATCGAAAACGATTACCAATTTCGAGGCACATCTAACAATTAACGTAATCATATAACATACTTTTGTTGTTCTTTTTTCTCCGAATCTCGCAGGTTCAAGCTGTTCTAAAGAAGTATGATGTTCTTTTCATCGCAGATGAGGTACTTAATTTTCTCATATTAGCTTTATACCACAACAAAACAAAAAAAACTTCACAAGTACTAACATTTTTTTTCATATATATGTATATTTTGTAAGGTTATTACTGCATTTGGAAGATTAGGGACGATGTTCGGGTGCGACAAATACGACATTCGACCTGATCTTGTGTCTATAGCAAAAGTGAGTCCTTTACTTTGGTCGATCAATATACACGCATTAGCGAAATCGTTCGATGTTATTTTTGTTATCTTTAGGCTCTTTCGTCTGCTTATTTGCCCATCGCCGCAATTCTCGTTAGCCAGGAAATATCAGAAGTAATACATTCTCAGAGCAGTAAACTCGGTACGCGTATAATCGATCCCCTGCGCCATTATTATGTCGCAAAAGCGTATTTCGACACTCCTTTAAAACTCTAGTTCATTCGAAATCGGTCGCGGTGCTTTTCTTTTTCCTTTTTTTTTTTTATCTTTTTGTTTTGTATCGCAGGATCGTTCGCTCACGGATTCACGTACTCCGGTCACCCGGTGCCTTGTGCTGTTGCTTTGGAGACTCTTAAGATTTACAAGTAACTTTTTGATAACAAATTTATTTCGATCCCCTCGTTGCATTTTCTTGTCACTTTTACGAAATTCTCCGATAAAATCGGTCGAACATGTCCTCGTAATCGCAACACGAGGAGTTCCACGAAGTCGCATATGTTGTTGTGAACTGCGGCCAATTTGGGCGTAGTTCCGACTGCGACAGCTGAGTCTGTACGCAATTACAACTGCAGTGCAGTTGCAACTACGCGC
This sequence comes from Tillandsia leiboldiana, assembly GCA_029204045.2. Lineage (NCBI taxonomy): Eukaryota > Viridiplantae > Streptophyta > Magnoliopsida > Poales > Bromeliaceae > Tillandsia > Tillandsia leiboldiana. The sequence goes on along the minus strand of CM055072.1, from coordinate 1,138,501 downwards.
GACCGACCCTTTGATTACTACTATTTGATGAATCCTAATACAAATTAAACATGATTTTTAGGGAGAGAAATATCCTTGAACAAGTAAATGCTATTTCGCCGAAATTCCAAGAGGGCATTCGACAGTTCTCGACAAGTCCCATAATTGGAGAGGTAATTTTCATTTTTTCTTTTCACTCATCATCATCATCATCTATAATTATCGGTTATTTTCGCGCAGATTCGCGGGGATGGGTTGGTTCTCGGAACCGAGTTCACCGACAACAAGTCTCCGAATGATACATTTCCTTCGGAATGGGGTTATTACTCCGAATCTTCGTTATCAAATAATCGAACTTTATATTGAAATAATTATGCAAATGACTTACCATTGTTTTAGGAGTCGGTTCGATATTCGGATCGGAGTGCGAGAGGCGCGGGCTGTTGATTCGGATCGCCGCCGGCGATAACATAATGATGGCTCCGCCGCTTATAATTTCTCCAAATGAAGTAGATGAGGTATTGTGATGCCTCTCAAAAGTTTGAAAACATTTCATAGTGCCCATCTAAAGTTCGAAATATTTGCTAAACCACGCGAAAATCAAAGTCATACATTCTGTCATGATTTTCAATCTTTAAAGATCGATTATAGACGACGGTTCTTTCTTACGATTCATCCTCGTTCACAACTTGCAAAAGAGAATCGAGAGCATGTTTCAGATACATCCTAACCGTTGGATCGACTGTATCTTTAGGAATCGCTTTGTTTTTGATGTTTCAGTTGATAAGCAAATATGGAGAAGCCCTGAAGAGCACAGAGGAGAGAGTTGCTCAGCTGAAATCTCAGATGAAAAACTAAGGCAAATGTAGCTTCTGTCGGACTGTCGAATTTCGCGACGAATGTACAGAAATAATTCGACTTGTTTCAGCTGCTAATAAATGGCGAAAAATTGTTCTTCGCGTCGAGAAAAAGCTAATCGTTGTGGATTTTATCAATCTTAAAAAGTCTCTTATTTGTTCTCTCAATTCGGGTTTGTTTTCCCTCGTGTTTATGCTAATTTGAAGTTATTTTGGCTCTCAATGAATTGTTATTTTAGGTATCATTTGGTTCGGAAAATAAACTGTTCCTACTTATTCATGAAACATATAACATTTTTGGAATAAGTAAAAATTGGACCCACTTTGTATTATGTGCAAAGTTAGTTAATTCGGATTCGGCAAAAATTCGGTATGGATATAATACGGATAAAATTCGTATCATAATTTTAAAATTCGTTGAAAAATTCGGCCAAAAAACGGGCTCGTCAATTATTCGGATACGTGATTTATACGGAAATAATACGTTCACTAATTAAAAATTCGGGATCAACAATTCGGTTATTAAATTAAAAAAAAATTAAAAAATTTATACTATTAGTATAAACAATTATAATTTTTTAAAATAATTTAATCAATTTATTTAGAAATAAATAAAATATTCATTTAGAACAAAAAAAAAATATAATTTTAAATTATTTTCGACAAATAATTTTAATTCGAATTTTTAATAATTCGCGAATAATTCGCGAATTAACTAACTATGCTTTGAAAAAGAACGAAATTTTCACCCAAAAATTCGTAATTCGTGAATAATTCGCGAATAATATTTTTTGATTAAAAAATTCGTGAATTATTCTGAATTTTTGGAAAAAGTCAGAAACGGCACGTGTAATTCGAATTCTCAATAATTCGCGAATAATTCACGAATAATTCGCAAATTAACTAACTATGATTATGTGACATATAAGAAAATTTTAGTTATACCAGGGATAGGTATAAGTTATGGTATTAGCAGGAACTAGTGTAAATTTCTGTTTGGTTGGGTTTAAGAGTTATATCGGGGTATAAAGAAAATTATGTTTGGTAAATTAAAGAGGAATAAGAAGAATAAAGAGGACTAAAATTTTAATTTATGATTAAAAGTTTACTGATATGATTTTAAATATTTAATTTAAAATATTTATTAAAAAAATTATTAAAATTTATATTTTACTTATATATAAAAAAAATTATTTTAAAAATTTATCATATAATTTATTAAAATTATATGATAAATTTATTAAAAATTAAAGTTAAAAATTTTAGAAGCTATAAAATTTAAAATTTAAAATTTTAAAATTTATAAATGTTAAAAATTTTAATTTTAATTTTAATTGTCTTAAATAATTAGTTAATTATCTAAATACTTAAATAATTAGTTAATAAAATAATTAAATTAATTAAAATATTGGATTAATTAAAGAGTTAAAATAATAATTAAAATTATATTAATTTAATTAAGCTTATTCTCAAATGGGAACAAGTCTTGTTCCAGGAAAAGACTGAAATAGTAATTTCAGTCTTATACCAGCTTATTCCAGAAAGACGAGAACAGCTGTTCCCACCCTTGCTTAATTGCGTTTGGGTATAACTAGGGGGATAAGCCCTTATCCTCCTAGTTCTTGTTACCAAACGAGGCCTACATGTATATGTACTTATAAAAAGTAAAATGTAAAATTTAAAAATTACATCTACTTAATTTGGTATAAAAATTAGTATTTTATAAACAAATACGATAATATAGAACAGTAATAAATATATATAATTTTATATATAATAAAATTTAAAATAATAATTAAATATTTATGACGTTATGGTGACGAAAAATATTTTCTGTATAAATATACTTATTTTTAAAATTTTAATTTTGTATATATATAATAATTTAAAAAATTAAATGCAAACTTTTCTCCTAGGTGAGGTGGTGGACTAGGTTCAGCAAAAGTTCTCTATATGTTATGTGTAGAGAGAGAAATATCTATCTCTCTCTAAAATCTTTTTATTTCTCCTTTATCTCTCCTCCACCATAAAACCCTCATCTTAAAGAGAAGCTACCACAATTTCTTCAAATGATTATGTAATTAATTGTCTTTTAATTTCTTTTATTATTTGTTATTGTTACAAATTAGTGTATATCTTAGTTGACAAATTTTCTCATTTTTTTTTTTTTTTTGTAATTTTTCATGATTATTTCATGCAATTTATTGTTTTTGTTTGGTTGAATAGTGGGGCTAATATGTTCTTATAGGAAAAATCATCTTGTTTATAAATTTGAGTTGGATAATCATTTACATAATAACTGGGTTCTTTTAGTTTTGTTGAATGGTAGGGTTTTTAAATGAAATCAAACAAAAAGTTCTTATAAGAAAATTCTTTTACAGCACCAATTTTCATTAAGAATCTGCAATTTTCCATTTGATTAGTTTGCTTATACTTTTGCCCTAATTTTTTTTTTTTTTTTTTTTTTTCTGCATGTATACAACTTTGAATGTGAATTAGGGTTTTCACATATATTTATATATATATACATTTCATAGGATGATGAGTGATGCAGCTTTGTGTTATCCGATTGCGAAATCGGCGACCAAATTCGCCGGTTTTGAGAATGCTCTGAAAGAGAGCAGCAGAAAATTTGGTGTCGATTTCGACAGAAAGAATCATCAGGAGAGTGTTTTTCTCGACAGGCGCGGGAAGTGGCGAACCTTCGATCCGAAAAAGCTGTCCAGGAAAAGAGGTAACAAGGTTTTGTAATCGAAATTGTGAAGCCAGCTGTTAGCAACGAGCGCACAAACTAAACAAAATCAATTGGCGATCACGACAGAAAAGTAAAACCAAAATTGCACGACAGAGAATTAACACACAGATTTACGTGAAAAAATCCTTTGCAGTGAAAAACCACGGACGAAAGAGGAGAGATTTCATTATGTAGAAAAGAGGGAATACAAGAGTTCTGCTCCGTACAATCGCTCGATCTCACTCTAGGGCAAATAAAAGAGAAATTAGGGTTTTTCCTTAGCGGATTGGATCCGTACCAAAATTTCTAATTGCACCGCAAAGCCGTCGGCGAACCTGAATCATAATATCGAAGCGATTCTAATTTTGAGTCACATCTAACACCAGCAATTGCAATTTGTACTAGTTGAATGTAAAATATGTAAACACCGTCGTCTAACAGTGAAGATCCTGAGTTCGAATTTTGCCATTTAATGTTCGTTCTTCTATTCAATTAAGTTGCTTTTAGAGTACAATGGTTGTTTTGTTCCGGAAGGTGGTTCTCTCAGGGGCCGGGGGTGGAAATACGGATCCGGTTTCGTGGACGGCGTGTTCCCTGTTCTCAGCCTGACGGCGCAGCGAATCCTCGAATTCGTGCGGCAGGAAACCGATGTCGCAAAAATTTGGCGGTCGCTCAATCGTCTCCCGCCTACGCACGATCTCTGGGATGATTTAATCAGCGTCGCCGTGCAGCTTCGCATAAGCAAGCAGTGGGATCCTGTGATTGCGGTAAGATGCGTTTTCGGTCAGTTTCTGCAACTTACATTTCCACATGCTGCTGTAAGAATTTGAGTTTGAGTTTGAGTTTGAGTTTGAGTTTGAGTTTTCATATGTATGTGTTGCGGAAGAAAAGATTCGTGGTTGTAGCTGTGTTCGCGAATTGTTTCCGTTCAGGTTTGCGAGTGGATGCTTTACAAGAGTTCGTTCCGTCCTGACATAATCTGCTACAACCTGCTGATCGATGCATTCGGTCAGAAGCGTCAGCTGGATAAAGCAGAAGCGGTTTACTCGCAGCTTCTGGAAGCGCGGTGCGTGCCGACCGACGACACTTATGCTCTTCTTCTGAGGGCTTATTGTCGGTCGGGATCGCTCCACAAGGCCGAGGCTGTTCTCACTGAGATGCGGAAAAATGGCGTTCCTCCGAGTATGTTTTTTGTGTGGAAAATTTAGGATCGCAATTCGCGATCTTGTGATGTTGTTCATACTTTTCGTATCGCTGTTGAATCATGAATTTATGCAGATTGAGCGTCGATTTTGCTCAGGTGTGGTTGTTTACAACGCGTATCTCGACGGATTGTTGAAAGGAAGATGCACTCAGAAGGCAATTGAGACTTTTCAGCGTATGAAGCGCGATCGGTGCAGGCCTTCCACCGAGACTTACACATTGATGATAAATGTCTACGGGAAGGTTATTGTTCTTTTCTTTTTCTCTTTTACTTTCGCATCTGAATCGATGCTCGGCGCTTGATCACCAGAAAAACGATGTCGAAAAATCGTGAAATTTGAGTTCTTAGAAAGGTCAAATGGAGTAAGATAATGTTTAGCAGCGTCGATCGTTGATTCAGATACGCTATCGCCAGAACCGACGCGAAAGTAAACGAGATCGCTTACTTCTCGAACTCGAAAGTAATTATTAAGTGATTCTTCGGCAGGCAAACCAATCGGCAACGGCATCAAAGTTGTTCAATGAGATGAAAACCGAAAAGTGCAAGGCAAATATCTGCACCTACACTGCTCTTATCAATGCATTTGCGAGGGAAGGGCTTTGCGAGAAAGCGGAAGAGGCATTCGAACGGTTGCAAGAAGCCGGGCACGAGCCCGATGTTTACGTCTACAATGCTCTCATGGAAGCTTACAGGTGAAAAATCGACCTTGCGGTGCCAAATTTAGTCTCTACTGCGAGCTAAGCTAAGTTGACGAATGTTCGAATTTCCAAATGGCTGATCAGTCGCGCAGGTTTTCCGGACGGCTCTTCTGAGATCTTCTCTCTGATGCAGCACATGGGATGCGAACCTGATCGGGCTTCGTACAACATTTTGGTCGACGCGTTTGGTCGAGCCGGCCTTCACAAAGGCAAGCGAATTCGAAATGCTCGGTTTTGTTTTGGTCATATCTACAAGAACCTGCACTTTCGCGGTATAATATGTATGTAAAACCGATAACTCTCACTCTTACAGATGCGCAAGCTACGTTCGACGAGCTAAAGAGGCGCGGCATGACACCCACCATGAAGTCCCACATGCTCCTCCTCTCGGCCTACTCGAAAGCCGGAAACATCCCGAAATGCGAGGAGATCATGAACCAAATGCACGAGTCGGGCCTCGAGCCCGACACGTGCGCGCTAAACTCGATGCTCGATGCGTACGGGAAAGCCGGGGTTCTCGACAAGATGGAGCAAGTGCTTTCCAAGCTAGAGACCGGCCCGTACGCGATCGACATCAGCTCCTACAACATCTTGATCAACGTTTACGGGCGCGCGGGGTTCTTCGATCGAATGGAGGAGCTTTTTCGGTGCATTCCATGTAAAGGACTAAAAGCTGATGTTATAACTTGGACTTCGCGGATTGGCGCTTATTCGCGGAAAAAGCAGTATGAGAAGTGCTTGGATTTGTTTGAAGAGATGGTTGATTCCGGGTGCTATCCCGACGGCGGCACCGCGAAAGTGCTTCTCGCGGCGTGTTCTAGTGAGGAGCAAGTTGAGCAAGTCACTGCAATTGTGAGATCAATGCACAAAGAAGCAAAATGTGTGTTTACTATTTGAACATTTTGGTCCAAACTTCTTTGTAGAGTAGTTTAATGAATTTTTCGCGCAAATTGTACATTAGTGTTAGTGTTATTTTGTTGTTACTCGTCGGCTGAGCAGTTGGAAAGATATAACTAATTCACTTAAAATGTACTGACACAGCTTCCACGGGTCTCGATTATGATTCGGCCCAGCCTGATTTTCAATCAAAGAAAAACTCGAGTTGCAACTAATTCACTTAAAATATATAGATACAATGTCCGCTTATCGTACTTGTGACTCGATCCCATCAGTTTCGCTCTACTTCGAACATGACTTGATTCAATCTGATTTTATGCTATTTTGAATGTGACTTGGGCCAATCTGACTTACCGTCACTAGGAATGCCACCAGGTCAGATTCGGGGCGGATTTTAAAAAATTCGAACCCAAATTCGACTACCAAACCTGAATCCGAATTCGAATTCGACGAATTTTAAAAATTCATATCCAAATCTGAATCCGATCAAAAATTCAAAATCCGAACCCAAATTCGAAATAATTATTTTTCTTTTCCTCTTTACAATATTTCAAAACATATTATATTAAATCTAAATTTTTAAAATATAAATTTAAATATAATATCAAATATTTATATACACATGTATTATATAACGTAAAATCAATTCGGGTTCGGATTGGGTTCGGGTTAGGGTTGGATACAGGTAAAATCTATGTCCAAATCCAAATCCAAATCCATCGGGTTTTCGTTTTTTTATATCCGTATCCGAATTCATATCCGATTAACATCGGGTAAATCCATTCCGTTCGGATTCGAATAAAATTTCGGGTATCCGTATCCATGAAAACCCCTAGCCTCCACAAGACAGAATAAACAATCCAACCCATTAGTAATAATAACTTGTTGGATCTAAACTACAATCCAAAATATTTAAATCTAATTATTATTACAAACAGATAAAATCATTAAATAAGATACTGGACTCTTTTAAGTCAACAATTACTACTGTAGAAAAAGAAAAAATATGAGAACTTAATTTGATTTTCTATTATTTTGTTGTTAATATATTTGTAGAAAATTGTGATGATGTCATAAATAGTGATATATCTTAATTTGTATATAATTTGATAATGTTATTAAATTAAATAAAATAATATTTAATATCCATCAACCTCCACCAATCGAGGGTATTTAGTCAAAATTAACCCATAAACTGTAGGGACTAAGATGCAAAATTACTCTTTATGGTTTAAAAATTTTAAATGGTCATAATTTTATGCTCAATTCAAAAAATACTTTTCGAAATCTATGCTTCAAATAACTTTATTTTTTTTCAATTTTAAATTTGATTATTTAATTATTTAATTATTTCTGATTGGAATAGGTTTAGAGATATATTAGAATATATTTTTAACTTTAATTATAGTAAAATTCAAATATATTTTTTTTAATCAAATTAAATTTAGAGATATATTAAAATATTTTATCTTTAATTATATTAGGATTCGATTCTCTCTATATATATAAAATTAACTTTTAGAGTTAATTAATTAATTAATTAATATAAAAATAATAATAATAATAATATTAAGAGGTGAAAAAGGGTTCGATCATGGCGTTGATGATGATGATGATGAAGTGGGCTTCGAGAGCCTCCTCGTACGTGAAGATCTCCACCGTCCACATATGCTTCTCCTCTGGTGATCAAATCCTCACCCTTATTTTTTATTTTATTTATTTTTTGCTTTTTTTATCATACCCTTTTTTAGGGTTAATTAATTAATTAATTAAAGGTTTCTGTGTTTGTGGTGTTTCCTTCAATTCATGTTTCAAGTTGTTCTGAAACTGAAATTTTTGATGGTTTTTTTGAGCTAAAATTTGATTTTTTTTTCAATTTTTTTGGGGTTTGATTTTGTTTCTTTAGTAATTTATATATATATATATATATATATATTTTTTTTTAATATTCATTAAAAATTCTCTAAAAGAAAAAAAATAATTAAATTTGATATAGAAGTGAAGCTGAGAAAAATTGGTGAGATTTTTTTTTTTTTTTTTTTTTTTGTAATTTTGTAATAATAATAATTCATCTAATAAAAAAGAGTTTTTGAGTTTACATGCGACAAAACAAATTATTTATAACTGCAGCACTTTCTATTATATCAAATCAAACAAAATATACGTTAATCGTAACTGCACGCATCTCCAACTACACTATACGTTAATCGTAGCTGCACGCATCTCCAACTACACTATACGTTAATCGTAACTGCACGCATCTCCAACTACACTGTTGTTTGCAGTTGCGAAGGATTTGAGATATTCTGACACGCATGAGTGGGTTAAAATCGACGACAACGGCGATTCTGCGACAGTGGGAATAACAGACCATGCTCAGGTCCAATCTTTTTATCTGAATCAAGATCCAGTTTTTGTATCATAGTTGGCAGCAGCTGTATAACAATTCGACATCGATGTTCTTACTCTTTTGCTGGACATCTGAGATTTCAGTTTGCGGTTTCAGTTTCGCGAAATGAGGAAACAGAAACACAGAAAACAAATGAGAATCAGTAGCAAAAGCGAAGATAGAAGGCTCGATTCACCGATTCGCTTAGTTCCTTATAACTGTCGTGTTTTCAGGAGCATTTAGGCGATGCCGTGTACGTCGAACTCCCTGAAGTCGGTGCGAGCCTGACACGAAGGGAGACTTTCGGCGCAGTCGAGAGCGTGAAGGCAGGCGACGAGCGACGTCAATTCTCCTGTCTCTGGAGAAGTAGCTGCAGTCAACACTGGGCTTAGCGACTCTCCTGGACTAGTAAGTGTTACAGTTCGGTGAAACAAAAGCGAACCTTCGAATCAGAGCTTCTGCTTTCGAGACACTAACATTTGCTTGGATTCTGAAAGCTTGTTTAGATTGTAGAAGTTCTTGGGCTCATGTTGCTCGAAATCGCAGGTTAACGCAACAAAAGCGAACCTTCGAATCAGAGCTTTTGCTTTCGAGACACTGACGTGCGACGTCAATTCTCCTGTCTCTGGAGAAGTAGTTGCAGTCAACACTGGGCTTAGCGACTCTCCTGGACTAGTAAGTGTTACAGTTCGGTGAAACAAAAGCGAACCTTCGAATCAGAGCTTCTGCTTTCGAGACACTGACGTTTACTTGGATTCTGAAAGCTTGTTTAGATTGTAGAAGTTCTTGGGCTCATGTTGCTCGAAATCGCAGGTTAACACAACAAAAGCGAACCTTCAAATCAGAGCTTCTGCTTTCGAGACACTGACGTGAGACGTCAATTCTCCTGTCTCTGGAGAAGTAGTTGCAGTCAACACTGGGCTTAGCGACTCTCCTGGACTAGTAGGTGTTACAGTTCGGTGAAACAAAAACGAACCTTCGAATCAGAGCTTCTGCTTTCGAGACATTGACGTTTGCTTGGATTCTGAAAGCTTGTTTAGATTGTAGAAGTTCTTGGGCTCATGTTGCTCGAAATCGCAGGTTAATGCGAGCCCGTACGACAGGGGATGGATTATAAAGGTCAGGATAAGCGACGCTGGCGAGTTGAATTCGCTGATGGACTCTGAAAAGTATGCGAAATTCTGCCAGGCAGAAGATTCATCACATTGAAGGCAAAGCCTGTAGTTTGCTGTCGACGCTTCTGAGTTTTCGTGAAATATGTTGGTATTTAGATTCCTTTTGTTTCTGCATTTGGTCAAGTAAAAAGAAATAGTTTCATTATATCGAAATTACAGCAGGAAATAGGAAATTACATCACAATATTTATCAACTATGAGAGAGTTCGAAGAACAAAACAAGAAAAAGTTGATGCTAACTAAAATGCATCAAAACATTCAGAGGTTTTCAGCAAGTTTTGATTATCGAGGAGGGTTTTCGTTAGTCGCGAAAAGAAAAGCTCAGCATATGTTTCTCATGTTTTGATCTTCCAATTATGGGCGGTGCGGACTCCACTAGCAATGCCCTCGTAGTACCGCGACTCCAGATTTCGACTGTTCCACTCTTTGACGAAGCTCGAGAAGAGGTCCCTGGCGGCGTCGGACGAGAGGTCGGAGAAGTATATACCTCTCTCTTCTTTCAACCACGTCGCGAACTCGTTGTTCCTCGAGAAGTAGTCGTCCTTCGACAGCTCCTTGAAATCCTTTTCCGAGAGGGCAAAAACGCATCAGAACACAAGAAGCAGAAATGAGTCTAACATTTTTTAGAATGATATGAAGTCTTAAAGTTTCATGCAAATCAAATCGAATTAAAGCCATCGTGAGACGAACTTAGAACATCATAAAAGAGTGTAAAGCCCACGATTTGAGAATTCCCAAAGATCGGGATACAAGTAATTCATCTTAAGTTTAGCAAAATGACACAACACGACGATATATAACACGAAATACGCTAACTTTCCAATCCTTTAAGATCATTTTGATTCGACTAACAAACCTTTCAAAATTTTGATTTGAATACCTACCCTTTCAGTTTGTTGATTTAAGTGATTTGATGGTTCTTCGGATACAAAATTTATAGTTAATTTAACTAAATCCGTAAAAATGAACGGCACATTCAAATTTTGAAGCTAAAGAGTCATTAATTAGCTCAAATAAGTTTCATATATTTTTACCACCGCAAGGCCAGATAAACTTCAAACGAAACAGAAAGAAAACCAAAGAAAGAAAGAAGAAACTCACTGAATCATCATCTTTCCTGCTGCGCTTTCTCTTATCCTTCGATTTCTTCTCTGGTAGAAAAAAAAAATTGAAAGCACAGAGAATCATAACACAATATTTTCAAATGCGTATACGGCATAAGTAGAAACATTTCAAACTGTGATATATCAAACAGAGATCATACACATCTATACAATAACATTACGTCTTTCGGGCTTTAGTTTGGACGTCAGAATAAGTTATTAGACGATAACTTAGCGTACGAAGACGAATTTTGATCTTCTAGCGGAAAAAAACCCACGGGCCTGTTTTTCAGGTTGAAAATGACTTTCCGTTTAACTGAAGTTCAAATGAAAGTTAGTTTTCCTCGACGGTTTGGTTGATAGGAAGTCGCAGGCCTTGGAACTGTAGTTATTCCATTTTTTTTTTTTGTTTATTTTGCTGAAAATTTTCACATTAGCATATAAAGGTGTAAAAAAGTTATAGCAATTCATTTTATATTTTTTTATCGCTTTTTCTCTCGTAATCGACTTCGCCGCTGCCCGGGGAAGTCAATTACGGAGTTTTGAAAAAGTTGAGTTACAGGCAAATTTAATTTATACCGAAAATAGCTTTTCACCTGTCATTCCAAAAGCTCGAGCCGTTAGAAATACGCAAGTAATTCACTTAAAGCGTATAGACACAGCGCTCACAGATCTCAATTGTGATTCGACCCGACCAACCTCATGCCACATCGAACATGACTCGGTCCAACCTGACCCCCCACCACATGGCCCTTTTAAGCCAACAACACCCTCCACTATCTCCAGTTTCTGCGAAACCGCGAAACAAACATGCCCCATATGAAAATGGGAGAGGAGACAACCTATTCTATCAAAGATATTTTTTTATCGATTTTTCTCTCGTAATCGACTTCGCCGCGGCCCGGGGAAGTCAATTACGGAGTTTCGAAAAAGTTGAGTTACAGGCAAATTTAATTTATACCGAAAACAACTTTTCACCTGCCATTCCAAAAGCTCGAGCCGTTAGAAATACGCAAGTAATTCACTTAAAGCGTATAGACACAGCGCTCACAGATCTCAATTGTGATTCGACCCGACCAACCTCATGCCACATCGAACATGACTCGGTCCAACCTGACCCCCCAACACATGGCCCTTTTAAGCCAACAGCACCCTCCACTATCTCCAGTTTCTGCGAAACCGCGAAACAAACATGCCCCATATGAAAATGGGAGAGGAGACAACCTATTCTATCAAAGATATTTTTTTATCGCTTTTTCTCTCGTAATCGACTTCGCCGCGGCCCGGGGAAGTCAATTACGGAGTTTCGAAAAAGTTGAGTTACAGGCAAATTTAATTTATACCGAAAACAGCTTTTCACCTGCCATTCCAAAAGCTCGAGCCGTTAGAAATACGCAAGTAATTCACTTAAAGCGTATAGACACAACGCTCACAGATCTCAATTGTGATTCGACCCGACCAAACCTCCTGCCACATCGAACATGACTCGGTCCTACCTGACCCCCCACCACATGGCCCTTTTAAGGCAACAACACCCTCCACTATCTCCAGTTTCTGCGAAACCGCGAAACAAACATGCCCCATATGAAAATGGGAGAGGAGACAACCTATTCTATCAAAGATATTTTTTTATCGCTTTTTCTCTGACTTCGCCGCGGCCCGGGGAAGTCAATTACGTAGTTTCGAAAAAGTTGAGTTACAGGAAAATTTAATTTATACCGAAAACAACTTTTCACCTGCCATTCCAAAAGCTCGAGCCGTTTTTAATACGCAAGTAATTTACTTAAAGCGTATAGACACAGCGCTCACAGATCTCAATTGTGATTCGACCCGACCAACCTTATGCCACATCGAACATGACTCGGTCCAACCTGACCCCCCACCACATGGCCCTTTTAAGCCAACAACACCCTCCACTATCTCCAGTTTCTGCGAAACCGCGAAACAAACATGCCCCATATGAAAATGGGAGAGGAGACAACCTATTCTATTAAAGATAGTTTTATCAGATCGTTGGCGCTAACCATTAATTTCAAAAGCTCGAGCAGTTAGAAATACGCAACCAATTCACTTAAAGCGTACAAACAAAGCACTCACGGATCTCGACCGGATTCAACCTATTTGACGTTGGGTCTATTATTGGACCAGACTCAGCCTATTATCATTAGCCAACAAATTTAACAAACAACAGCACATAAAGGAAAATAATTTACATCAAATCAATGATAATAATAATAATAATAATAATAATAAGCTAAAGAAAGAAACTACATTGCATATAAATTTGGATACTCCTAAATACGATGTAAAGATACTCTGAATTAATCACCATTGAGCCCTTTTTATGCTAAAAAAAGGGCGAATTTTTACTGATTTTTTTTGGAACAAATAAGGCACACACCAAACGAAACCCATTTGATAATTTGTGACCTAAAAGAACAAATTTTTACTAATTTTCACCACCAATTAATCCAAGCCCAAGCAAAAACCCTACCTTTCCCATCACGATTCCTCGAGCTCGCGTGCGATTTCTCGCTCTTACTCTTCTTCTTGTTCTTCGTGTTCTCCTTCCTCTCGCTCTCGTCCCTCTTCTTCCGGTGCTTTGAGCTCCGCTCTTCGTCGTCTAAATTGGCGCAAATTTGTTACAAATTAGGGTTGAGGGAGTGCTAAAAGGAGGGAAATTTGCACCTTGAGAGGGTTTTGGAGATGGAGACGATCGCCTCTTCCGAGATCTCCCTTCGCCCCCCATTTTTTTTTCCCCCTCTTCTTCTTCGCCCTAATCGATCGTTGGGAGAGAGAAAGGGATACATATTTATTTGGGTAAAATTGCAACACTGGTCCCTCAACTTCAACTAAATCTCATTCGGGTCCTCAATCATAAGCGATTTTGATGTAGCCCCCTCAACATTAGCTTTTTTTAGTTGAGATCTTTAAAATTAAATAATTTCAATTAACTAATTAATTTTTTTTTTTTTTTTTATCGTACTCATTAATAATTTTACAAAATTTCATAATTTTAATTTTGATAGTCATTATATTAACAAAGTTTTTTAAATAAAATGGCTAGAATAGCCTAATAAAGATAAAAGAGTCTAAATAAAAAACTTTAAAGTTGAGGGTGTCATTCCAAATTCGCCAATGGCTACCAATGATAGGAAAATACTAAAATTTTAGAACCTAAATAAAATTTGTCAAAAAGTTGGGAGGCTAGTAGAGAAATTTACCCCAGATACTGATGTTAAATATTGAGATAGTATATGGACTATCCGGTAAATTTATCCTCTTCGTCTACAGAACCCCTCGTAAAACTCTCTCTTCAAAAATGGCGCTTTCTCTCTCCTCCTCCCTCTCCCTCTCTCCCTCCTCCCCCTCCTCTTCTCCTCAAACCCTCTCTTTCACCGTGGTAAGCCCCTCTCCCCGTTCTCTCTCTCTCTCTCTCTCTTTCTCTCTTCCTTAGCTATTTCCACATCTCCTCTTTCACCAAACTAACCCAGCAAGTGTTTGTGTTTTGGCCTCAGAGAAGCGGGATACCGAATTGGGTTCGCGTAGGATCAAAATCTCGATTTTTGGGTACTAATTTTACTGTAAGAGCTAATCCAAAGAGGTTTATCTTTTCTTTGATGTGTGTAATTGTGCTTACACATAAGGTGTTTGTGTTTTTGCCCCAGAGAAGCGGGGATACGAATTGGGTTCTCGCGTAGCATCGAAAGCGAGATCTTTGGGTAGTAATTTTACTGTAAGAGCTGGGCCTAAGAGGATATCTTTTGGGGATGAGTGTAGAAGGGGGTTGTTGGCGGGGATCGATAAGCTTGCCGATGCAGTTTCCGTTACCTTGGGGCCGAAAGGTAGTGCCTTTTTGGCTTGCTCATCATCTTAGAAAGGTTTATTATGTTTACTATGTTGGAGGTGTTTGTGATTTGGTGCTTGATTATGCTGTTATTGCATTAAAATTTATTTGTAGGTTGATTTAAAGATGGTATTTATGAAAACTATTTAGTGATATTAGTTGTTGTTAAATGTTAGAGCTAGAACTGTGTAGAAATGCTCACCCTATAAACTTCATTACTGTTATTAGCGTGAAATGTTATTAGTTTGTTATGTAAATAGAAGTGTCACTTTTCTTTCAGAGCAGAGAATTTCTCTTTAAAGGCATGTTACTTAAAAGTGATATTCGGTTCTTGAACACTGAGTAGTAGCTCATGGCAGGGCGTAATGTTGTTATCGATGAACCGGGAGTACCTAAAGTAATAAATGATGGGGTTACGATTGCTCGGGCTATTGAACTCTCAGATGCAGTTGAAAATGCCGGTGCCATGTTGCTTCAAGAGGTCATTGTTACGACTCTACGTTTCTTAGCGAAGTTTTCATTTTGCTGGAAAATAGGTTCTACTTTTGAAAGCCTAACTATTTACCTGACTGTTTATGTCTGTAGCAAAAGTAGAAGCTCCAAATTGGAGCTTCTGCATTCGGGTCTGAAAGTCTTATTTTAGCTTTCCACCATAGCAGAAGCTACAAACTTTTGTGTTTGCCGGACTCTGTGCGTAAGTTGAAAGTAGAAGTAAATACCAGGCCAAACAGGCAAAATTGTGCTCTTTTGAACAGCTTTACCTAAAAGCACTTCTGCAGAAGCTGCAGCCAAGCCAAACGACCGCCAAGAGTATTGCTTTTTTCAATGTCCAAACTATCTTAAGCAGGTAGCAAGCAAGACAAATGACTCAGCAGGTGATGGGACCACCACTGCGATTGTTTTGGCGCGGGAAATGATCAAATTAGGGTTGTTGGCAGTTGCCACTGGGGCTAACCCTGTGTCTTTGAAAAAGGGTATCGATAAAGCTGTTAATGAACTTATCAAGATCTTGAGGAGTAAATCTATTCCCGTGAGTGGAAAGGAAGACATAAAAGGTAATCATGTTCTTAAACATGGATTAATGAAAGGAAAACACATGTAAATATCATATCATGGAATCGCTAAAATCTACTATCTACCTGTTTCAGCTGTAGCTGCAATATCTGCGGGAAATGACGAGTTTATTGGAGATCTTATAGCTGAAGCCATTGAAAAGATTGGTCCTGATGGAGTAATCTCAATTGAATCATCTTCCTCCTTTGATACTCTAATAGAAGTCCAAGAAGGAATGAAGGTATCTTCATTTGATTTGCCCTTTCGGAAATCTCTCTTTACACACATAAACCTGCAAGAGCTTGATTTTCGTATATGACCTTGAGAAACTTAATTTGTTGCCTACAGGATAACTCTGCTGTTTAAATTAAGGTCTTTCTTGTAAGAAATATCACTTTCAAGGGGTATATATGAAAATTTAAATTTTAACTAAATTTGCAGAGATGCATACATGCACACATACCTACATTTATTTGTATGCATGTGTGTATAATTGTATATGTGTAGGAGCTGCTAACATTTTTTAGTTTCTTCACTTTTACTTTCTGTGCAGATAGACAAGGGGTATATATCTCCACACTTCATCACAAACCGGGACAAATCGATCGTGGAGTTGCAGAATACTAAAGTTCTTGTAACCGATCAGAAGATTACAAATATTAAATCCATAGTTCCTTTATTGGAAAAGACCACTCAGCTAAGCGTGCCGTTATTAATCATCTCTGAGGATATCTCCAGCGAAGTGCTCGCGACTCTGGTCCTTAACAAACTGAGAGGAGTGTTGAATGTTGCAGCAATTAAGTGCCCTGGTTTTGGAGAAGGAAAGAAGGCTCTTCTCCAAGATATTGCTCTCATGACAGGTAAACTTAAATATCCTTTTCTTCGTCACTTATTTAGGTAATACAATTTGGTTAAAAATGTGTGGCGATTACCCCAACCATATTTCGTTTTATAAACATTTACTAAATTGAATTGAGAATTCGTAAAATTTTACGGATTTGTTAGCAATCAATCATCCGCGACAAAATCTGCAGTATCATCAGCTGAAAAAACATTCAGAAATTCTACAGAACTGTTTCCTATTTAAACCTTATTTTGGCAACAGATTCACTTTCTGGTGCTCGTTAATTTCTTTATTCTGCAATTAAACAGGTGCGGATTTTCTCGCTTGCGACTTAGGCTTGACACTTGAAAGCGTAACTTCTGACCAGCTAGGTATTGCTCAGAAGATTACTATAACAAGTAACTCGACGACCATCGTCGCAGACCCGATAATGGAAGAGGAGATTAAGGCGAGAATTTCCCAAATAAAGAAAGATATGAGTGAAACAGACAGTGCTTATTTATCAAGGAAGCTCTCTGAAAGAGTTGCAAAGCTTTCAAGCGGTGTAGCCGTGATCAAGGTTCGCTTCCTGATTTCTTTTCTTTCTGTTTTTTTTGGGTGGATTCTGAATACATACAAATGATATTTAGGTAGGGGCACCCACTGAAGCTGAACTCGAGGACAGGAAACTTAGAATTGAAGATGCGAAGAACGCAACTTTTGCTGCTATGGATGAAGGTATAGCACCTGGTGGTGGGGCGACTTTTGTACAGTTATCAAAGCAAATTCCCCAGATTAAGGATCTTCTTGATGACCCAGAAGAGAAGATTGGAGTTGACATAGTTGGAAAGGTTTGATTTCTTTTATCTTTTAACGACAAATTCCTTTATTCACTTTACCTGACAAATTTTGAAATTATCATCGAAATTGGAACAGTTTTTATACTTACGGGTTAATCCTAAAGTGGTAATTTACCCTCCCGAGTTTTATTCTTTTGAAGTCAACATAGCAACTTAAGTTTGAAAATTTTTGTTTGTGATAATACATAAGTGCCATCCATCCAGAAGAAAGCAGGGCTCAGATATATAGGCCTTCGACTATAGTCTCAGTTTAGTCCAATTGCCTTTTGTCGTAGTTTCGTTTGTCAAAATTTTCCTTGTGATTGTCATTTTTACACCATGTTAGCAACTTTTCAACTTATATGGTGATTAGATGGGACTTGCCTTCCAATTCAACAAAGAAATTAAATGAAAAGGGTAATATTGCGACAGAATTCAGAGTTACAACTCTTTTATTTTCTCTTTTGAATGATTTTGCGTTCTCCAATTTGATTTTTTTTTTTGTTTGGGGGGTTTTAATTCCAGGCACTTCTTACACCAGCCATGACAATAGCTCACAACGCGGGGCTCGATGGTTCAGCTGTTGTTGAGAAGCTCCTTTCAAGCGAATGGCTTATCGGGTATAATGCGATGACTAATAAGTACGAAAACCTCCTTCAATCTGGTATTATCGACCCGTCAAGGGTTTCAAGGTGCGCACTTCAAAATGCAGCTTCTATAACTGGAATGGTTCTAATGACGCAAGCTATTATGGTCGATAAAGTAAAGAAGCCAGAACCTGCTTTTCCTTTAGTTCCCGGTATAACTCCGTAGATAGAGACTATACAAAACGGGCTTTTAAGAGGAGTTATTTTCATCGTAGAGGCTTTCTCGACTTTGCATATCAGCTTTTCAAGAACAAAAAAGGGGGAAGGTTGAACAAGTTGCTTGATCTGCCATGGCATGCGGTTGTGTTGCTGGATTCTCGAGCCGTTTAATCGCGGGCTTATTTTCAAAGCTGAAGAACGTCTACGGGGAAGCACTTTTGTTGTAAGTGAAGTTATTCTTCTGCTTTTTGAATGCTATTGTGCTTGTATTGTTTTTCATGCTAATTACTATGGAATGAGGTGCTATATCTTTGTACTTACTGTAACCATTAATCCCAAAAGCTCGAGCTGTTAGAAATACGCAACCAACTCACTTAAAGCGTACAGACACAGCACCCACGGGTCTCGACCGGACTCAACCTATCTGGATGTTAGATCTATTGTTGGGCTTTTTGCCGTTAGGTCTATTATGGACCGCAGTCCCATTCAACTTATTGGGCTCATCTAACTTAACTTATTAGTCTTCTGAGCCTATTGTCACGAGACAGAAAATTAGGCCTATTTTAATCCATAAATAAATAGCCAATACTTACCGCATTTTCATATTTCATGTTGATTGCGCATTCCCTTCAATTTTCTTTTATTTGCGCAGTATCTTTGAGTTTTATTTCAATACTTCTTTATTTACTTTTAGGGCGCGGGCAAGGAAGGTCTAGCGATACGCATCAATCTCATCTCTATTTTCAATCACCGCCGATCGTGTGGTATTCAATGAATGATAGATTAACTAGATGGTCTAGGCAATATTTTCTCCCTATTCTCAAATCTGGTTGGATTAAACCTGTGGGAACCATGATAGAAAAAGTGTGTTGCTTCTGCTGCAATGGAAAATTAGAAATTAGCTTTTTTTAGGCCCGAGATCAGAATCTCTATTGTGATGCTTTTACTTTCGTTTGAGGGAGGTTTTGTTAAGAAATTTTCGTGTAGTGTTTTCTCTGAAAGCGCTATTGGACAGCATTATATTCTCTGGTTAATATCTCACTATCGGCCGCTAGGAGTGTCGACGAGCTGAGCACAAGCGAGCTGAGACCGGTTCGTTAAAATACCGAGCTGAAAAATTCAGCTCGTGTTTGGCTCGTTTATAAAGGAGTCGAACACGAATAGAGTATCAGCCTTACTACTGGACGAAATGAACGAAAAGTTGAAAGATGGATAGAGTACTAAATTTTAAATATTCGATGATCAAAAAGTTGATTGTAAGGACTCGGTCCACTAACAAAGTGTTCATGTTTCATATAAATCTAATCACATCCGATGTGAGACTATTAGGGGCGGTCTGACGTCCTCGTCAGGCCAGGCCAAACACACATACAACAGTCCAAGATCACCGGGCGATGTGATATTTTTTTCGCTAGCCTTGTTATCTAGACCGAGGCTCAGTTGAGACTCGTCGCATACTTTCGACTGGTTATTGGCTTCGGTACTAAATGTAACGATTCGGTCCACTAACAATAATAACTCGTTGAGCCCACACCACAGCCCAAAATGCTTAAGTCTAGTTATTATTATTAGTGTCTATGTCTCATATAAATTCAATCATAATTTCATCCACATCCGATGTGAGACTATTAGGAACGTCATATTGATAGTAAATATTATTTTCATATTATTAATAGTATTCTATGTTTCCGCTAGCTCGTTAAGATTTTCAACTAAAAAATTGAGCTCATATTTGTTCAATTTATTAAAAGAGCTTATCAATGTCAAACTTAGTTTTTTTATTCTTATTTAGTCTAGAAGCTTCTAGAATCTAGGGAAGCTTCTAATTGCCCATGTTTTACTAATTTCATTATGTAGCGGTGCACACTTTTTTCTAAAACAGTTTTTGTCGAACCTTCTATTCTACACCTGCACCGTTTTCTTAGCACGTTGGGGCGAATTTGTGGTGAATTAATTTGTATTTTATATTTCGTTTCTGATTATTTTTTTTATTCGAAGCGGATTTGGATGATGAGATCGATGGGACGAAATTTTTTTTAAAAAAATAAATCAAGCATCAATCATTCCTTTTGGACGGTGTAGATTGCATATCTTTTTATTTTGATTTTGACATGTGTGGTGGTGCACGAGGTGTGCTGATGCACCTGGCGCAGGCAATAATTCCCCGTCGATTTGGTTTCAACGTCCAACAGGTTCTAAACCAGTCGATCAACCGTTGATGTGCGGCAGGATGTATCTGAGCCGTCCATTTATCGGCCCACCGTTATGGTCTAGTCAAAGTTTCAAAACCCGCTGCGGCTCACCCGGTATTCTACCCCGCACGCACATCGAGGCGAGAATATCCAATGGGATAAACTCCCTCCTCCTCCTCCTAAGCAAATTATCGCCGTGGACCCGGTCCGCCACGTCAGCCAAAACACCGGGACCATAATTTTTTTGTAAACGCAGGTTGTGTTGTGCGTGAGACTCAAAAATGTTTAATCTTATATTTAATTTTTTTTATTATATATATATTTTTTTGGGATAATTGCCTATGTATTCCTGAAATATGAAGAAATATATGATTTACCCCTCTTATTTTTTTCTTTCTAATATACCCTTCATACGTTCCACCGTTATTAAAAATACTCTTACCGTTTCTCTTTGTTAAGTTAACTAGGGTTAAACTAGAGTTAAATAATAATCGGAGTTGAAAACTATCAGATATACCTATTTTGCCCGGGTTTAGGGTTTAGGGTTTAGGGTTTAGAATTTTTTAGGGTTTTAGGGTTTAGGGTTTAGGGTTTAGGATTTTTTAGGGTTTTAGGGTTTAGGGTTTAGGGTTTTAGGGTTTAGGGTTTAGGATTTTTTAGGGTTTTAGGGTTTAGGGTTTAGAATTTTTTAGGGTTTTAGAGTTTAGGGTTTAGGGTTTTAGAGTTTAGGGTATATTTGAAAGGGCAAAATAGTAATTACATACAGATAACGGCAGTTCCAAACGGTACACTAACAGAGTTTTAACTTCAAGAGTATTTTGGAAAGAAGTTGGAACGTAAGAAGGGTAGTTTTAATATTAGCCTTCTAAGAGGGGTAAATCTGAAAATAGAGAAATTTTTAGGGATATGTAGGAAATTGCCCCTATTTTTTTGTATTTTGTAAGAGACCGGCCCATGGTGAACCAGGTCTACGGAAAAAATTCTTGTCTCCAGCGCAATGTAGCAACACCAACCCTTAACGTACGCCCCTCTCCTCCCTATATAAACCAAAACCCCTCTCCTCCCTCTTCCTCTGAGTCGCTCAGCCATTCTCCTCCTCCTCCTCCCCCCACTCCCCCTGAAACCCTAACCCTAACCCTAACCCCATCGATCTCATCTCTCTCGATAGAGGATCCATCAATGGCGGCGAAGAAGAGCGTGGGGGATCTGAAGGAGGCCGATCTGAGGGGGAAGAAGGTGTTCGTGAGGGTCGATCTCAACGTGCCCTTGGACGACGCCCTAAACATCACCGACGACACCCGGATCCGCGCCGCGGTGCCCACGATCAAGTACTTGGTCGGGAACGGCGCCAGGGTCATCCTCTGCACCCACCTGGTGAGCATGATCTCTCTCTCTCTCTCTCTCTCTCTCTCTCTCTCTCTCTCTCTCTCTCTCTCTCTCTCTCTCTCTCTCTGAATTCTCCCCTTTGATTTGATTCCTTCTTCTTGTTCTTCTGATCCTTGTGTTGTTTGTTAATTTTTTGGGTGAAATGTATGGATGATCCCTGTGTTATCTTGATACTGCAACTAAGTAAAGAATCGTGTATAAACACTTGGTGAGTGAGATCTCTCTCTCTAAAATTATCTTGTATTTTTGGGTAAAATGCGTGGATAGTCTCTGTATTATCTTGATATTACAACTTAGTGGCCAAACTTGCCAATATATCACACTTTAATCCCTGATCATTAAGAAAAATATCGATTTTCTCATAGAAAATCACTTTTAGCCCTTTAATCCTTGATCATTCATAATTAGATGTCTCTGTCAAGGTTGATTTAATATCAGAGCACTTCTAATGGTCGTGTCATACTTTGCAACTTGGTCATAAATTTTAGTCGGATGCAGAAAATGTGCTAGAATTATTGAAGGGAGAACGGGATGGTTTGATTTTTATTGTTATTTATGCGCATATTATATTGTAATCTACAATTCTACATGCAATTAGACCAAAATGTATGCATATCAATATTTCATCCTTGCCATAGGAACACCATTTCGCTTTGTTGTTATGTAAAAATTCTGATATGACTTATCGCAAATTTTGAATATGCATACTGTAATGAGATATTTAATTATTTTTATCGACAAGAAACTGCAAATTTGCTAGAACTTTTTTCTTTTTTGTAACAACCCAATAGTCTAACACCCCAATAGTCCCACATTCGATGGAAAGGAAATTCTGATTGGATAAATGAGTCCATACACGCTAGTAATAATAACTGGGTTTAAGCATTTAGGGTTGTAGTTTGGGTCCAACGAGTTATTATTGCAAGGGGGTGGAGTCGTCACAAATGGTATCAGAGACGAATACCAGTCGGAAGTGTGAAAGCAAAGTGCTATGCGGGGCAAAATGCTACACCACAGGTTTGGTAGGAGCCACATAATTCTGATCTGCTATGTGTCTGTGATCTAATTTGGACCCGACGAAGACGTCAGGGTCTAAACGTGGAAAGTCTGTAACGCCCCAATGGTCCTATATCGGATAGGAAAGGGATTCTGATTGGATATATGAAGTCATACACACTAATAATAATAACTGGCTTAAGCATTTTGGGTTGTGGTTTGGGTCCAACGAGTTATTATTGCTAACGGGTCGGGTCGTCACATTTTCCTTTTTTTTGTCTTGCTAATGTGTTCATTTGCCTTTTTAATGCTCCTCTAATGTAGTGACTAATTTGATGAAACTCCGCAAAATTCTTGAGCCTAAACTCTTCTTAATTTGATGCTGGTTTGTTGGGTAACTTTCAATACTAGTCCCTGTACTTATATTCAGATTTCATTCTGGTCCTTAACTTTAAAGTTGGGGATTTGATATCCCATGCTTTTGAAAGTGTTCCACTTTCGACCTTATTCTTCCCATCTATATATAAGAGGAGGAAAAAAAAATCATTGCCTTGCACCTGCTGCATCCCTTATAGTCATGCAGTACCATGCATCCATCGGCCCATGATCTCATCTCATTTTCAATTAGCTACCTCCTCTTTCTAATGGAAAATTGGACTGTTGGATTGTAAGTACAAGATTGATGGAGGGCAAATGGATATGTGGTCCTAAGATGTGCAGTTGTACCAGTTGTGGGCATTAATATTTCCTCTAACAATAGATGGCTAGAAGAATTAAGTGAATCATTTAAAAAATTCGGAGTGCTACTGAAATAAATCTATACTTATCAACTTAATTATTTTTTAAAAAAAATCTTTTGTCCTCACGTAATTGGTAATACCCGAAAAAACAAAAGAGATGTTCCTGCATCATGTACTGTGTTTAGTCCTCTTTCCTCCTCAAAATTTTTTTGTAGGTTGAGTTGGCACTTAGATGCTTACTAGCTGAAATTTCGTATGATCCATGCACAAATGATAGACCTCACATATTTGAATTGAAATAGTTTGAAGTAATTAAGGCCCTTTTTATTCAAAAGAAAAGGGAGAGCAAGTCTTTTGAAAAGTTGCATTCTTTATATTAGAATTTGTTTTCAATAGGGAATGGAATTGCTAAGAAACCTTTTCAGATCTTTGTTGATATTTGAGTTTAATCTCATTATTGGATGCGATCAGAAGTAATCAACATTTCCATAGGAATTAATGTCTTCATTTTTTTTTTCTGAGGACCGACTGGCTTGACAGTTATCTTTGGAATCCGTCAGCTGTATATTATTATTAGTTATTCATTTGTGCGTGCCTGTATATCGTGCTTCTTGTTCCTAAATGCTTCTCTTAGGTATCGTTTGGTAACGGGATAAGCCAAAACTAGCTATTCTGGGGATAGGTATAAAGTACGGAACAAGAGCGAAAAAGCGTTTGGTTCGATTCCAGGGATAAGAGATTTTGTGTTTGGTATGAGAATGAGGAATAAGAAGAATAAAGAGGTTGTGATGATGAGAGTGTATTGGGAAGGAGAAGAAAGAGAGGAGAGAGAGGGATTTGTGATGATGAGAGTGTATTGGAAAGGAAAAAAGAGAAAGGAGAGAGAGGGATTTGTGATGATGAGAGTGTATTGGGAAGAGAAAAAGGAGGGGAGGAGGGATAGTTTGGTAAAAAAAAAATAATTATAAAATAATAGGTAAGAACTGTTGTTCCAGCTTATTCTGCTTGTACTAGAACTACTGTACCAAATAATTCTTGGTGCGTTTGGTACAATAAGGGGGATAAACCTCTTATTCCCTGTTCTAGCCCCGAAACAAACGGTGCCTTAGGATATGGGTATTGTAGATGCTAATGCATTTCGACTTTTTTGACGGAATACATTTATGAGCTTCGTTAGTATAACTGGCTATCACATGCCCATCAACACTGGGTAAATATTTTTCATTTCCAGTCTGATGTATTTCAATTCTTCTTTTTCTTTTTTTCTTTTTTTAATTTACAGAATTAATGGATGTGATTTTGACTTTCTAGGGCCGCCCTAAAGGCGTCACTCCAAAGTACAGCTTGAAGCCTCTCGTGCCAAGGCTGTCTGAACTTCTTGGAGTCAATGTATGTGCAATCTCTGTTCTCTTAATAGATGTTTTTTCTTAAATGTAATTATCAAACCTCAATATGGTTGTTAGTATATGTACCTACCTCAAGTTGGTACTTATGCCTGTGAAAATCATTTTTAATGGCATTCATGCCCCTGCCGGGTTATTTATGCAAAAACCGTCTTTAGATGAATGCCCTGATAGGAGCATGCGAGCAAATAAATATGGTTTTCAAGGGCACATGTGAAAATACTAACTTCATGGGGATTTTTTGTGTAATTTTACATCTTTATATAATTTCTCACTTCTGATCATAGTTAGTTAATTCACGAATTATTCGCGAATTATTCACGAATTATTGAGAATCCGAATTAAACGTGCCGTTTCCGACTTTTTCCAAAAATTCGGAATAATTCGCGAATTTTTGAGTCAAAAAGTATTATTCGCGAATTATTCACGAATTACGAATTTTTGGGTGAAAAATTCGTTCTTTTTCAAAGTATAGTTAGTTAATTCGCGAATTATTCACGAATTATTGAAAATTCGAATTAAAATTATTTGTCGGAAATAATTTAAAATTATATTTTTTTTTGTTCTAAATGAATATTTTATTTATTTCTAAATAAATTGATTAAATTATTTTAAAAAATTATAATTGTTTATACTAATAGTATAAATTTTTTAATGTTTTTTTAATTTAATAGCCGAATTTTTAATTAGTGAACGTATTATTTCCGTATAAATTACGTATCCGAATAATTAACGAGCCCGTTTTTTAGCCGAATTTTTCAACGAATTTTAAAATTATGATACGAATTTTATCCGTATTATATCCGTACCGAATTTTTGTCGAATCCGAATTAACTAACTATGCTTCTGATCCCGCGCGACAATAACCATGGCGCTAAGCCTTTAGTCCTCAGCTATTCTATTCCGAGTTGGATAACTTACTGTTCAACATAATACATGCTAAATAGGTCGCGATAACGAACGACTGCATCGGGGAGGAAGTTGAAAAAACGGTGGACGCATTGCCCGATGGCGGCGTCGTACTTCTCGAGAATGTCCGATTTCATAAGGAAGAAGAGAAGAATGATCCCGAGTTTGCTAAGAAGCTAGCCTCGCTCGCGGACCTCTATGTCAACGATGCCTTTGGCACCGCCCACAGAGCTCACGCCTCGACTGAGGGAGTCACCAAGTTCTTGAAGCCGGCCGTCGCCGGCTTCCTTATGCAGAAGGTATATTTTTCAGTTTGGTCCTTTTCTTTACGCCCTCTCATATTTTCTTATAAAAGCAATTCCTTAATATATTCCACATTCACTAATTTAATTCACAAAGCTTGCACTGAAATTGCTTCTTCTTTTTTTTTTTTTTTTTGTTCTTTGAAGGAGCTTGATTTTCTTGTTGGGGCCGTGGCGAACCCTAAGAAGCCGTTTGCGGCCATCGTGGGGGGATCTAAAGTGTCGACGAAGATCGGAGTGATCGAATCGTTGTTAGAAAAGGTCGATATCCTTCTTCTCGGTGGTGGGATGATCTACTCGTTTTACAAGGCGCAAGGGTACTCTGTTGGGTCATCACTGGTTGAAGCGGACAAGCTCGACCTGGCGACTTCTCTTCTAGAGAAAGCGCGCTCCAAGGGAGTTTCTCTCTTGCTGCCCACCGATGTTGTGGTAGCTGATAAGTTTGCCGCGGATGCAGACAGCAAGGTTTGCTTCTTTGACCCGGGTTTGGAAACATGTAGTGTGATATTGACTGCGCTAAAATCGGTAATGACAGAGCAAGTTTTTCGTGGCCGGTCACGCCTGTCATGTTGTGAACACTCCACCAGCTTCAATGAACTTGCTTTGTCGCTATCATTTTCACTATTTTGAAACTTCTCCACTTGAGTAGCAAAAGCCCGTCAGTAGAAATTTCGAGTATTATATGCTTACAACTTGTATTTACTGATTATTATTTTTTTATTTATACATTTATTTAGATTTTTTGTTCTGCAGGTCGTACAAGCGTCGGAAATTCCTGATGGCTGGATGGGTCTCGACATCGGACCCGACGCGATTAAGACATTTAATGAAGCCTTGGATACCACCAACACCATCATTTGGAACGGACCCATGGGCGTGTTCGAGTTCGAGAAGTTTGCTGCGGGAACTGAGGTAAAAAAAAAAAAAAAAAAAAGAGGTTTCGCATTTATCTGGCATTTAACCCCCTCTGATGAACACCGACGAAAGAGGCAAAGAGGTGAAATCTTGTAGTTTCAGGGGGTGCTATGTAAGATTCCAATATTTCAAGTACACTATTTTTCCAAGTTCAAATACTTGGATCCTATAATTCCATTATGTTGATATTAGAATTAAAAGATCTATAATTTCCGCAGGCGATTGCGAAGAAGTTGGCCGAGCTCAGCGCGAAGGGCGTCACGACGATCATCGGCGGCGGCGACTCCGTCGCCGCAGTGGAGAAGGCGGGGCTGGCAGACAAGATGAGCCACATCTCAACCGGAGGCGGCGCGAGCCTGGAGCTGCTGGAAGGCAAGTCGCTCCCGGGAGTCCTCGCTCTCGACGACGCCTGAGCACATGGCGAAAACCCATCACCTTTCACGACCCGGCCCCGTCATCGCCAAAACTTAACTTACAACGACTGTTGCTCTTCGAAATTACGGTGTAGTAGCTTGTGTGTCGCAGTTTTTCGTACATGGGTTTCGAAATAAAAGTTAAACCCAACCGAGGCGAGCGAGACGAAGCGCTCGCGAGGGCCAGGTAGTTCTCAAGGTATGATCAATAACCTCATTGTGTTGGTTTGCATTTTGTAGTGTCGATGTTAATCTTTAAGATCCATTTCTTTTCTTTACTTTGGATGGTAAGTTAATGAATCTATCTATATTCTCTGTAAAATCTGCAGAAATTTAGTTATGTTGTGGATTGATAGCGCTTGCAAACACGCAATGCATTTCAAGGTACTGATTATTAAGGTTGCGTTTTGTTCGGGTATAAAAAAAAATTAGTTATTTCTGGAATATGTATAAGTACAGGTACAAGCAGTAATTAAAGTAATCTTGTGTTTGGTTGAGAATAAGAGTTGTATCGGGAATAAAAAAAATTATGTTTTGTAAATTAAAAAAGAATAAAAAGAATAGAGGGAATTAAAATTTTAAAAAAAAATTAAATTAAATTTTATAAATTTAAATATTTTATAATTAAAAAAATAAGAAGAATAGTTGTTTCATTTTTATATCGGATAATTTGGTACGGGGAAATAGTTTGGTTGCGTTTGGTTCAGGTATAAGAAAAATTTAGTTATACCGGGAATAGGTATAAGTTATGGTATTAGTAGGAATTAATGTTAATTTATGTTTTTTTGGGTATAAGAGTTATATCGGATGTAAAGAAAATTGTGTTTGGTAAATTAAAAAAAAATAAAAAAAATAGAGAAAATTAAATTTTTATAAAATAATAAAATAAAATTTAAAATTTATAAATTTAAATAATTTATAATTTAAAATAAAATTAATTTTTTTTTTTTTTTTTTAAAAAAAAAAAATGCAGTGAGTTGTTCCACCTGTTTGGAATAGTTATTCTTTTCTAATTTCGAGATTAGGTGAAACAGCTGTTTCAAGCAGCTTTTTGTTGTTTGGGTAACCTTCTTATCCCCAAAAACAGGAAGGGCCTAGTTGGCTATTTGGAGTTTGGAGTTTGAAGTTTGAAGTTTTTGTAAAAGTGTTGTTTGAGTTTTTAAAATTTTGAAATTATCTTGTAAGCTCAACTTCGTCCTACAACCAAAAAAAAAAAAAAATGTACCCTCTCTCTTTAATTTGGGCACGTTTGAATTAGATAAGTTATTTCGTGTTTGGATCTAAGAGATTAGCATTTCGATTTTCATTTCCGGAGAGATTCCAATTTCTCAAAAATAAATCCCACCTCTCTATGGTCTTTGATTTCAAAGTGATTGAAAAAATATTTTTTTATTTTTACTAATAATTATTTAAATTTAAATATAAATCACATAAATCTATTAGATTAAATTATAGCTTTAAATTTGAATTTAAAATATAAATATAATTTTTAATTTTAAATTTTTTAAATTAAATTTATAATTAAGTTCAAATTGTAAGTTCAAATTATAAGTTTAAATTTAGATTCAAGTTTTCATTAAAAATTTGAATAACAAATTGAAATTGTAATAAAAAAAAATATTTTTTTTTTTAAAAAATCATTTGAACATGATTTCAATTTATAAATCAAATAAATAATTATTTTTATCATTCTATTTTTTATTTCGATCAAATTTTTTTTTTTTTCAATTTTGATTTCTCTTCTGAACCGAACCAAACGTGCCCTTAATGTTATCAACTACGCAATTGTTTTTGTCTTACAATCTTATACAACTTAAAGAAACAAAAAATTATTTCTTCAATTCCAACATAAAAAAAAGAAAAAAACAAAACAAAACAAAAAAAAAAACAAATTCGCAGGCAGATTCATCCTAATTTTTAATCTTCAAGCTTAACTATAAATTTTTGCGCACAGTATATAATAAAAACGATTGTGTAATTAGTAACTTTGAGAGATGTCAAATTGCAAAAATTGAAAGTTGAATCGTGTAAAGAGTGAAATTCTGCCTCGGTGTCCGAATTATCTTCCATATATATAAACTTTAGAGATAATTGTCTGTGTACTTCTGAAATCTGAAAAAATATCTAATTTATCCTTCTTATTTTTTTTCTTTCCAATATACCCTTCATACGTTCCATCGTTACCCTACCGTTCCCTTTGTTAAGTTAACTAGAGTTTATTGAAAATTATCAAATTTAAGGGTACATAAGAAAAAGTTGGTTATGGTAGAAGGATATATTTGAAATGGTAAAATAGTAATTTCACACAGATAACGGCAGCTCCAAACGGTACACTAACAGAGTTTAACTTCAGGGATATTTTAGAAAAAAGTTGGAACGTAAGAAGGGTAATTTTAATATTAGCATTCTAAGATGAGTAAATCTAAAAACAGAAAAATTTTTAGGGATATATAGAAAATTGCCCCTAAACTTTAATGACTATTTTAGCTGATCTTTTGGAACATCTTCTCTACTCGTGACTCAGAAGTCGAATACTTGTCAAACAGAAAGCTCGAAACTTCGAGACCAAAAGGAGAAACTTTTCCACTCAAGCTTTTGCATTTTCAAAGCCAATAAAACAAAAAAAAAAGTTTCATTGTTGGTTCAAACTCAAACAAGATTTGAACACAAATTTCAGCACTCAACTACTGACCTTATCTAGAAAAATGCTCTGTGATATCTTCTCAGTCATTTTCATTGTGCTCAATTTTCAAAATGCATGCACTTTGAAAGAGATTAGCTTTCACTAAAAATAGTAGAAAGAGAGAGAAGTAATTAATCCTTAAACATCAATTCTAGGATTTTCTTTCTATCTATCTTTATCCCATCCATTTCATGGTGCTTGGTTGGTTCCTTGAACATGGATTGAATTAGTGGGTTTAATGATTGGTTAGCAATATATATATATATATATATATATATATATGCTAAATTACATAAAACCTTTATGTAATATCCCGTTTTTTTATTTTGCCCCCTGTCTTTTAAAAACTTACATTTTGCTTCCTCGTAATTACCGAATTATCTTTAGGGGGCAACGGCGTTAACGAATGAGGTAAATTGATGAAAATGTCCTTACCTTATATTGGAGAGAGAATGAATTTTAACTTATTTTCCGTCATTTTTGAAGGGTATTTTGGGTATATCTAATAATATTTTTTAAAAAATTGACGGTTCACTCACGAAATGGTGACGGCGGGGGATAAATGCATATTTCGGTAATTACGAGGAGGCAAAATATAGGCTTTTAAAAGATGGGGGCAAAGTAAAAAAACGGGATATTACAGAGAGGTTTTCTGTAATTTAGCCATATATATATATATATATATATATATATATATATATATATATATATATATATATATATATATATATATATATATATATATATGGATTAATTGCATATAGTTTTCTGTAAACATATCGAATAGCAGATATATTCCTACAAAAATCAACTTTTCATATTTATCCCTTTAAAAATTCTAAGTTGTTCATATATATCCCTTCGGTTTATTATCGTTGGTTCACTATTTATTTTTTAATAGGCTATATGTGAAATGATAATTTTGTCCTTTCAAAAATGTCCCTCAAAAGTTCCAACTGTTAAAATAATATAAAAATGTCTGAAAGTGTAAAAAGATAAATTTATCTCACTAACTAAACAAGATTAAGTATTTAATCTATAATTAACTAGATTTTTCTAACAAAGATAGACGGTAGGGATATATATGAATAACGTTGGATTTTTTAAAAAATAAATATGAAAAGTTAAACTTTGTAGGAATATATCTGCTATTCGATATGTTTACAGGGAGCCGTATGCAATTAACCCTATTATATAGGTAAATGCTAAGTGTACATCCAAAATTGGGTGTACATCTTACACCCCACCCATTCTATGGTGGGATGAATTCTACCAATCACTTTGAAGTGATGGGTGGAGAAGCCCCCACCCTTGGATGGGTAGGGTGTAAGATCTACACCCAATTTTAGATGTAGAGATAGCATCTCATATATATATATATGAGATAATTGCCTGTGTACCCCTGAAATCTGAAAAAATATCTGATTTACCCCTCTTATTTTTTTCTTTCCAATATACCCTTCATACGTTCCACCATTATTAAAAATACCCCTACCGTTTTCCTTTGTTAAGTTAACTAGGGTTAAACTAGGGTATTAAATAATAATCGGAGTTGAAAACTATCGGATATACCTATTTTGTCCCGATCTATCAAAACTATTGAAAATTTTAAAGGTACATAAGAAAAGTTGGTTATGGTAGAAGGGTATATTTGAAAGGGCAAAATGGTAATTTCACACAGATAACGGCAGCTCCAAATGGTACACTAACAGAGTTTAACTTCAGGGGTATTTTAGAAAGAAGTTGGAACGTAAGAAGGATAGTTTTAATATTAGCCTTTTAAGATGGGTAAATCTAAAAA
>CM055072.1:1013857-1103857 GCA_029204045.2 Tillandsia leiboldiana | reverse complement strand
GCAGAGATCATTTTAAGCTCATTCACCACTAGTTCACAGGCCTGAAAACTCTCAATCTCTCTCTATATATATATATAAGAAAATACGAAATATGAGAACTAATTCCCTTTTCAAATATTTTCTAAGGAAAGGGAGCTTCGAATAATCAGATCATGCTGGCAGCTTCAACGCCTCGAACCAACAAATCTAATTCAGCCAGAAGGGAAAAATATAGAGAGCGGAGGACTGACGCGAACGAACAATTCATAAGATTGGAAGTGATACCCAAATTTGAGAAGTTGAAATAGAAATTGAACAATACCTACTCAACATTAATTCTATATATATATATCTATCTCGACTTTTCTCATGCCGCACCATATCGCTTGGAGAAAATTTCAATGGTGGTTTTCGCCCCTTCGTTATAGAAAGCTTTTGATAGTGACCTTTTTATTGGTAAGCTTGTATTAGGCCATAGATTTATGATTAGGCTACATCACATATTTAATTTCAATAAAAATTATAACTGAAACAAAAGTTATTATATAAATGTCAGTAATTTAAGTTTTACAGTTCAAAATTTCTATTCTTTTTGTCTTGTAATTTAGATTTAACAACAATTAATGTTGTCATCAATTGCCATGTTTAACTACTCATTGAAAGTTTAATTAGTGAATGATTATGACTCGTCAACTACCAATGGATGGTGCTTTATAAGATTCTTTTATTAGTTACTAACATTTAGCACAATAATTGTTGTAATACCAGTACTGATTGCTGTCATTGGATGATTATAAGTTATCAGAATATTATTATATTGTTATTAAAATTAACTTTTAAAAACTTTGAGTCTCCACAATTACGGCGATATAATCAAGTTGTTCCAACAATTACTTAGTAAATTTTAAGAAATATTAAGTTGATCATTATAGCAACTCATCTGGGGTTCAACCAACCCTTTTTGAGTTTTTAGTATAGAAATAAAAAAGAGTGATAAGAATAGTGTAAAATTTATGGCATTTGAATGAGTGTTATAATATTACAATCTAAAGATGGTTGTTGTAGATTTAGCGTTGCTCGATCGTTTCCTTATATTTCTAAGTAAACTTCACGCTTATTTTTCCATTTGTATTGAAACATTCGTAGAGAGATATATTTAGCAATGCGATACAGATCCATATATATTTGTTAGCAACGAGCGCACAAACCAAACAAAATCAATTGACGATCACGACACAAAAGTAAATCCAAAAAATGCACGACAGAAAAATAACACACAGACTACGGGCGAAAGAGAAAGGTTTCACTATGTCAGGAAAAAGGGAATACAAAGTTCAGATGATCATACAAATCGCTCAATCTCTTTAGGGCAAAAAGGAATAAAAAAAAAAAAAAAAAAAGATTTTTTCTTAGCGGATCTGATTCGTACATAAAATTTGTCGTCGCACTGCGAAGCCGTCGGCGAACCGAAATCATAATATTGAAGCGATTTCTAATTTCGGAGTCACATGTAACAATATTATTAGAAAACAAAGTAATACATGATAAGAAGAAAATGAATTAATCAACTAAGAGGATTAATATATAACATCCCTATTAATTCTCTCTCACACACACACACTCTCTCTCACTCATATTCTCTCTCTCACGCACACCCACACTCTCTCCCTCTCTCTCATTATTTGGGTGGCATAGTATTGATTACAAATAGGCTTAGAGACAATTAGTCCCAATGAGGATCACACCATTGGTCCATTGCTCAATTTGATTAATAGGTAGAGAGACACATGGAGGATGCTATATTTTTTTAGTGTAGCTAGCCTACTATTTATCTTGCTGAACTTTGGTTTTTTCATTAAGGTTGGTTTGGAGAATGAGTGATTACATGGCCAAACCAACAATTTGAGTTGAATCAAATAATTTGTAGGATCGTTGGCGCTAACCATTAATTCCAAAAGCTCGAGTTGTTAGAAATACGCAACCAATTCACTTAAAGCGTACAGACACAGCGCCCACGGGTCTCGACTGGACTCAACCCACCTGGACGTTGGGTCTATTGTTGGGCCTCTTGCCGTTAGGTCTATTGTGGACCGCAGCCCTACTCAACTTATTGGGCTCACCCAACTCAACTTATTAGTCTCCTGGGCCTACTGTCACGGACAGGAGTTGAACCTATTTTTAATCCATAAATAAATAGCCAACAATCCCCCCCCACATCTGCACTGTGTGGGAATCGAACCCGTGCTACTGACTCTGATACCACTTGTAGGATTGTTAGCTATTTATTTATGGGTTAAAAATAGGTCCAACTTAATTAAGATATTGATGTGATATATTCAAATTGGTTGGCATTTGAAATTGTTTAATTGAAAAACAATAAAGGTTGAGGATTCAATTTCTGTTCAATTACAAAACTCTTCAATTGAGAAAAACTTCTGGGTGGATCTTCCTTGCTTGTTAGAGATATCAAATTAATCGAAGCGTTAACTAGCTTTCTATCGTCAGGGATAAAAAGCTGGACCTATTTTAGTCAGTAATAAATAACAAACAGTAGTACCCCTCCTTTAACGTGGCATGTGAGAATCGAATCCGCGTTACTAGCTCTGATACCACTTGTGGATCGTAAGCGCTAATCTATTATTCCAAAAATACGTGTCGATAGAAATGATACATCCATCGCATTTAAGGGCTCAGCCACAGTATTTCACGAGAGTTTCAACCCACTTGAACATTAGATCTATTGTAAACCGTAATTCCATTCTGCTTATTAGACTCACCTAACTCAGTTTACTAGTTTTTTAAGTCTATTGTCACGAAATAAAAAGTTGTACATGTATATATGAACATGAAGAATTTGAATATCAAACAAGTTTCTACTTGTATGAGATAACTTAGTTAAATTATGTAAAATAATCTTTGTTCTTTAAAAACTTATTTAAATTATGCGATAAAAAATAATTTTTTTAATCATTATATTCAACAAAAATTCGTAGTATGAGAGCGAAACTATTTATTCCAAACGAAATTTAAGTTGACTCCATACCAAATGGTTAACTAAAATCTAGAATAAAAACAATTTGATTCCATTTAGGTTTTCAAAATGCTAAATCAATAAATTTACTTTCAAATTAATAAAAAAAAAACCCCAAAAAATGGAATCAAACCGACATGATTTCATGTAACGCCCCAATAGTTCTACATCGAATAAAAAAGAAGCCCAGGTTAGGAATATTAAGAGGTCATACACTCTAGTAATAATAATAGAACTTATGTATTTTCGGCCGATCAGATCGTTACATTTCACCTTCCATATCCATTGAGGAGAATGATGAACTTGTGATTGCAGGTCCCCATGTTCTATCCTTTGATGGATGAAGAGTGGTTGGCATTCATTTCACTGGGATCCACTTCTGCCCTAATTCTCATGGTTAGTGTTTGGAAGGTTACCCATCCTCTTTATCTTTCTCCTACTTTTCTCAATGGATCATCATCTCTAGGGTTTTAGTTAGAAGGTTTTTGTATTGTATTCTAGCAAGGTTTTTGTATTGCATTATTAAATGGCATGACATGAAATCCTAACTGCCTTTAGTTTAGCTATAAAATAGAACTAACTGTTTATTCCGTATAAGATATGTATAAGTTCAGAAACAAATAGAAACTAAGACTAATTTTACGTTTGAATAAAAATTAAATTATTTTCAGGAATAAGAAAAATAATTTTTAGATAGTTGAATTGAAATAGTAAAAATAAGAATAATTATAATTTAAAATTAATAATATTTTATCTAGTTAATTAGCATAAAAATATTAATTAAATAATAACTTAACTTATTTAATTAACTTAATAACCCTAAATATTAATTAATAAAATAATTAATAATAATAAGTATTGTTAATAAATAATTTAATAAATTAATTAGTTAATTATTTAATAGTTAGATAATTAGTTAATAAAATAATTAGATTAGTCAAAATATTAAATTAATTAAAAAATTAATATAATAATTAAAATTATATTTACTTTAATTAAACTTATTCTTTAAAGTGAGAGCAAGTGTGTTTCATAAAGACAAGAACTACTGTTCCTATTTAAAACACTGAAACAAGACCTTATTTCATACTTTTACACATAATTTTACATTAATTTCAAAACACAATAATAATAATAATAATAATAATAATAATAAATTTTCCATCTTGTTATAATAATTAAGCATCATATTTTTTTTATTTATTTTTAGCCTTGTTATAATAAAAGAATAAAAAAGTTTTACAGAATTATATGCAATGCAACTAAATAACTCAAAACTTCAAATAAAGTGAGAGCTAATTGATAAAGTTAAAAAGATTTTGCTCATTTCAGCCCAAAAAAAAAAAAAAAAAAAAAAAAAAAAAAAAAAAACTCATGTGGGTCATAAACATTCACCTGAGCCAAAAGAACAGGGACTATTTCAAAAAAAATTCCCAGCTAAAATTACATTACTTTGCTACTTACTAATCCAAAGAATTATTTCTGATACATCTGAAAACAAAAAATGTCTCCCCTACAATACCTAGATTTCTTTTTTTTTTTTTTTTGTCAACTCCTATGCAAAATCTAGGGTTGACAAAATGTGTTACATTGATACAATTATTTTCCTTTTCTTGTTTTTTTTCGTCTTTTTTTTCTCCCCCTCTATTTATAATCTTCTGTGTATTGTAGTAGATGCAAGTGTTACAAAAACTGTACAGAATCAATGTCAGAAACAACCAGATCAACTAATAATCTTTCTAGGGTTTGCGTTCGATGACGAAATGGTCGACAATCCGCACCGAGCTGACGGGGTCGGGACCCGATGCCGCCTTCCACTTGCTCGGGAACTTTCGGAAGTAGCTCGGCTGCAGATGCTGCTTCGGTTCCGCGTCCCACTCGGGATCTAACTTCCACTCTTTCGGTACCTGAAATTATGAAAATCGGCAGTTCTTTGAGCAACGTAGCGAGAAATTTATTTAACATTTCGAAGTATTATGAACTGTTTAAGGAATCGACATCGACAGAGGGCGCAGTCGAAAATTAGAGTTAAATGAAGCAAAAAATTATAAACACATGAAATGAAATGAAATGAAATGAAATGAAATTCGTAGAACAACCAACCCAAGTTATTAGAGTAATGATTTGATAGTATGTTGTGTTTGCTTCCTCGGAAAAGCGTGGAAAATGGATTTTCCAGAAAACAAGTTTC
Organism: Tillandsia leiboldiana; assembly: GCA_029204045.2. Lineage (NCBI taxonomy): Eukaryota > Viridiplantae > Streptophyta > Magnoliopsida > Poales > Bromeliaceae > Tillandsia > Tillandsia leiboldiana. Next base: position 1,098,656 of record CM055072.1, on the reverse strand, counting down.
CATGGAAAATACTCCTTTTCGCAGTCTTCGTTTTCCCAAAAAGAAATAAATAAATAAAAAATAAAAAATAAATCGGAGAAGCTGGAACCAAACTCCAGCCGGAGAACTACTTTTTGGGCTATTTTCCAGGGAACCAAACGGCAAGTGGATATTTGGTACAGCTTTCTGTAAACATATCGACTAGCAGACATATTCCTACAAAGTTCAACTTTTCATATTTATCTCTTCAAAAGTTCTAAGTTGTTCATATATATCTCTCTGGTTTATTACCGTTAGTTCACTGTTTATTTTTTAACAGAATATATGTGAAATGTCAGTTTTGCTCTTTCAAATATGTCCCTTCAAAATTTTCAACTGTTAAAATAATAGAAAAATGTCTGAAAGGGTGCTAACCAAAGTTAAGTATTTAACCTATATTAAATATGAAAAGTTAAACTTTGTAGGGATATATTTGCTATTAGATAAGTTTACAGGGAGCCGTATGAAATTAACCCTTGTTTATAAGATTATATGCGTAAATAAGGCGGGACTAAAATCTATTTCTTACCTTGTCGACTGCAAGGCTAAAAACCTCGAGGTCGCCATTTTTAGTGATATGGAAGCGCGTGAGAGCCTTGTAATTTGCGATGCGGAGGGAGGAGAAGGCTTCGTCGAAATGAACGTGGAACCAGTTGATGCAAATGTAGAGATAGCTTCCGAAGACGAGCGATACGATGGGAGTAGAGAAGACCCAGAAATAGGTGAAAACAGAGGCATAGTAAATTATGGCACCGCCGCGAGGAAGTGATTCGATCCCTCTCCTGCAGATTTGGCTTCTCGTTACAGCCATAACCTGCAAAAAAATATTCGACAAAGAAAAGTTACGTCGGGGCTTCTACATGTATATAGCGGCACGGCACACGTAACTATCTCGAAAGAACTATGCTGCGTTAAAGGGTCGTCACCTCGGGAATGTCGAATGCCGACATGAGGTACTTAATACATGCAGGGTAGAGCCCGAACGTCCACTGCTCGATCCGAGCCCTAAGTCCGGTTGGATCCGGAAAGTGTTGGCTTTCCATCGACCGGTACCATTCGTAAAGAGTGTGATAACCTGAAAACATACACAGATATTAAAATGCAGAGACATTAACATATAAAAAATGGATTTCGACCTTCGAATGTATGACGAGAAACGAGCTAGAAAGAAAAAGAAGCGAACCTGAAGTTGCTAGTAGGTGATTCCGAATACAAATCTCAATACCCAATTCCAGAAGCAGCATCAAGATTAGCGCTGAGATCAGATGTGCCATCCCGTGCAGGACCCCGATCATGACACGTTTTTTCCGCGATAGTTTTGTGGGAACGAAGAAAAACGACGCCATTATCAACACGAGAACACCGGTTAGAGAGACGTAAGAACGTTCTAGAATGTAGAGGAAAGCGCCCCACATCATGCTAAAGAAGCCCTTGAGGCGGATGGACCAATTATCATCATGCAGTATGTCGAACAGATCACACTGAACAATAAAACATCCGAAAGTTAAATTGGTTAATATATAGTACAAATAATAAAACCGACTTTCCCAAGCGAACAATTTACGAAGCGTTATAACATGCGTAATGTGAATATATAAATTAAGTAGCTCATAAGGTATCTCTCACCTGCGGAAACATAGAAAAGACCAAGACGAAGTATATGATGCCGCCAATGATATCAAATTGCCAGTTTTTCCTCCGGAACTTCAATATATTTCCCAATGATATCTGGAAAAGAAAAGTTATTGGTTGTAGAAAAGCATAAAAAGAACGATATTGCAGGATTATATAACATGTGAAGCTAAATTTGGCAAGCAAGAAATTGATAAAATGCCAAGATTGGTCAACTATGATAAGTAAAAACGGGAGGAAAAAAAAAAAAAAAAAAATCAACCATACCCTGCCAGAATCCTCGAAAGAGGGATACGTGGCCTTGCTTTCGTAAGAATTTCCATAGAATTTCTTGAAACCTCTGAACACATGGGTCGGATGCAGAAAGGCTCCGCCACAACCATTAACGAGTAAATGCTGGACGTGAACAGATTCTCCCGATGACGAAACGCAAGAATGGCGCATGTAATGGTGCAAGTCCCCGGCCATTCTAAGCTTGCATCTTTCTCTAAGATAATCACGTATAAGATACGAGACATTTTTTCCGGTATCATCACCCCAATACCAATCGAGAAGCCAAGTCGGTTCATGGGTCATAACAATGACGGAATCTTTTTCTCCGACCTGCATAAGATAATTTTATCTCTAAAGGACTTCATAAGAACATTTAGTAAGAGGACGTGCTCCGAATGAGTCCCCTTCAAATATCAAAAGATTTTCTATTTTTCCACCATAAAATAATAAAACCTGTACATATTTTTATCACTTTGCCTCCCTTCGACAATGTATTTAGGTAATATATATCTCTATGCTTATATATCAGTGGTGTAAAATGAGAAGAATAGCATCTATAGGGGATACTCGGCATTTTACCGTCGCTCAAAGTAATCCTCGCCAGCCAACTATACATACTTTAGTATTTGGAACTAAGGAAGTGAAATTGAAAATATCTTGTCGACAACCTTGAAGCGATTGGTATTTACTATTTACTGATAATGACATAAAAAAAGCGACAAAGGCATTTAGGGCGTGTTTGTTTCTCTTGAAGTGGGGTGCTCGAAGTGGAACTGGGATGAAACTCGCAAGTTCCATTATTATTTGGTTCATCTAGAACTCACGAGATCAAGCCGATGTGCATCTCACTTCTGCACTTTTGATATAACGACCTGACCCGCTAGCAATAATAACTCGTTGGACTTAAACCATTGGCCCAAAATACTTGAGTCCAGTTATTATTACTAAAGTTCATGGTCAACACACTCAATCACAACTACGTTCTTATCCGATGTGGGACTATTGGGGTGTCACATTTGACTTCCTTTAATATTAGCCCGAAGTCATGAGTTTGCTCGAACTCCCACCACCCAAAAGAAGAGACTTCACGGAGCTTGTGTTTTCATGATTGCCAAACATGCCTCTTAATCAAACTAATATAGGTGTATATTCTTGTAACAACTTTTTTTAAAATTTCTTGCTAGTTTTCATATTTTTGCAGGTTAGTAAAAAAAAAAAAAAAAAAAAAAAAAAAAAAAAAAAAAAAAAAAAAAAAAAAAAAAGGGTTAAGAATCGTAAAAGAAAAATGCAAAATTATCTGTTATTAAAGAAAATATTTTTAATACCTTGTGTTTGCATAGCTCCGCAAAAAATTTGAATTGGTACACATCGATGTCACCGTGAAGAGCCTGGTCGAGACCAAATACCCACCACCCTTTTGGGAGCTCCAATGCAAAATAACTCTTTTTCTGCGGCATAAACCACCCGCCCAACCAGCTTCTGTGGCATATGTACCTCATAAAAGTGTGAAGCCCATCAAACCAATCTGCAGAAAACTAAGCAACTTAATGTCCGTGCAGCCATTATATATATATTGAAAGAAAGAGGGGGAGTAGTTTAAAATTTGGTTGCAACTCCACTTATTTAGTCTCTGGAGACTGTTTTTAAGTAAAATTAGGTCCTTCCGTTATTTTGCCGTCTAAAAAGCTGTAACGTAAGCATCATGAACTCTCTACGAATGAACTCTATAAACGACGAACCATGATTTCCAGGAATTAAGAAACACTGGGGTCCGCGATATTGCTTTAGCTCCGAGACCCCGTCCGGAAGCTCCGGTTTGTCCACCGCTATATGTTCGGCCTTGTACGACGGAGGAGGCTGGAAAGCATATTCGAAAGGACAGAAAAAGCGCCTCTCGTACGAAAATGTAGAAGGATTAGGGTACCTACGTGGAAATTTCAAAAGAGTTATTATGCGCACGATATCATACAAAAAGATCCTATTCCTGTAGCTCGAAAGTTCGGGACAATGTTCTGAAAAAATCGCACATAGAGATCGTTGAATATCATCAAAGTTCTCGGAGTCCGAAATTCAAGTACCAGAGTACTTCTCCTCTAATTATAAAAATGGGAGAATAAGAAAGAATAAGGGGCGAAAAGCTAATTTGATTTTAGCCGCGACTTGAGGAAAAGGACAAAAATTTCCTCATATCAAAATACGAGTCATTTACTTATGTTAGTTCCATGCCGAATGGTTCTACTTTCACCATTAAAAAAAAAAAAAAAAAAAAGGTTAAGCACCTATGTCTATAGCCGCTAACGGCTAAATAGGCCGAATAGGCACTTAATCGTTACGATAAAGGAAGGTTAAAGTGAGCATCTTACGCAAGGTCCCCTCCAATAAGAAGCAAGTCTCCACGTGGGAGATTTTGCACGGAATCGCCAATTTTAATCTGTAACGAACGTTGCGCCAGTAATCGGGCCACTGCATAGGTAGAGTTTCCGCCATCGCCTGTATCCGCAATGAAATCGAACCAAAGTTCGTCTCTGTTTTGGAGATGATCGTACAGTAGATCACTGTTTTTAGATTCGTCAGGAGTCTTGTTCATAGCAGCCTGTTTGATTTGGATGGAAAAAAAAAAAATCAAACAAATTAGCCATGATATATTTATGCTTGTACCCCTGCGAAACTAGTGTAACCATGCAGAATCTGAATGTTCATTACCTTCGAAAACTTAATTAATTATACATGCAAAAATGCCCCTCTTCTGGAAAACTCTTTTGGTAGAACTAAACCAACTTCCCGCCATAAATTAGACGCTTCCCCAACTCAATTTTAAGGGTTTTTTTTAAAAAAAAAATAAGAAACTGCTCTTTTAATTTTGCAGGGTAAAAGATTCAAATTTGTTTATATTTATTAGATACCTGCATCATTCGCATGTCAAATCGACCGACAAATAGAGTCACGGATACCATGAGATCAAACACCGTCTTGAATAAGTCGGTGGAAGTCCTAAAATACGAAAAGGAAAAGAAGTGAATTTCAATTGTCGCTCTAAAATGGAAAAAGAAAAACATATGTAGGCGTTAGCTGATATTAGCATACCCCGAATACCAAGGCACCATGTCCAAGAAATCAGGTTTCATTTGTTTCTTCAACTTCTCGTACTCCGATATTGTCATAGGATGAGTGAGAGCCCATCTGCGACATCGGAAAGGCGAATGAAGGACAATTAGATAACAAAAACTAAATCCATTTGAGTAATAGGCCGAAAATTTTGCAACCTTCCATCAATCTTCATCAAGCAACATATAAGATAACATAAACTCAAAATGATTTACACATCATCTTCAACCGTGTCCTCTACATTTATGTTTAAGAGGTATAGTGAATTAACATACCCAGTTGATCGTTCAATGACATAATTAGCCATGTAGAGTCCGATAAACGTTGCCCACAATGAATATAAAGGCGAGATTTCGTCCGAGAGGTGAGGGCACGATCCATTGCAAGCTAACTGTAGAAAACCGATAATAAAAATAGTAATCTCAGAAATTAAGAAAAAAAATTAAAATGATATCATAAGAAAGCTGGAGAAAGTTCAGTATACCTCCCCATAGATGACCCATTTAGAAAAAAGCGGGTAGTCGCTAGCACAACCGACTGGCGCAAACCAAGAAGAACAAATTTGGTCCTTCCACTCGTTGATTTTGATGAACTTGGATAGCCATATATTTCTATCTTGTTTGTTCCACAAGGAGAAAGAAAACCAATTTGAGCTTCTTCTATCAAAGGGCTTCTCTCTTATGATAGCTCGGTTACCGCAGTGGCTGTAAAATACGCAGCATGCTATACTTATGACCTGCATAATCAAGCAGGCGTTTCACATAGCACAAGTATTAGGTACGTAGCGCTAGGTCTAACCTTTTTAGAGGTTTCAGTTTAGCCCACAAACCTTCGGTACTTATAATTATTTAATCCCGTGGTTTAATCGGATTCGAATGCTCACAAAATCACCTTATGAGATGTCGAAAAGTTAATAGAGAAATTAAATGAGACCGTGAACATTGCGATGAAATGGAAGAGTTAGGCACCTAATTTATTCATATAAAAGTATTTAAGCATCCATCGACACGGGCCGTATCCACCGTGCCGTATCATGCCAACAAGATACCAGCACGATACAGCCCCTATGCTGATGGCACAATTCAAAACCTTTTTTCCTTTAAATTACTAAGTAATTTTCTCAATAAAGTTCAAAATATTTGATAAAGATACATAATAAGCAATTAGAAAATTTTGTTACTAAAGAAAATAAATATTTCATGCCATTATGCATCGGAACACATGTATCTTTTGTGACCGGCACTCATCGGCACGGCTCGGCACGCACCTTGCAATACCGTGCCGTGCCCGGCAAGTTTTCGGCACGACCCCGTGCTACGGCACTTAAATCCTTGTTCATATATATCGAAAGGTTGTAGAACAAACTGAGATGAATTTACCCCTAAAAAGTTCACGAACCAATATTAATTTGTTGTGCGTTAAAATAATTATAAGAGCGTACTGCACAGTTTTGGATGATAGTGAGTATCTCTGGTCTCTTTTCCGCCATTCGAGAAACAAGGCCCAAGTACCAAAGCCCGAGAAATATAATGTGGAAAACAATAAGAAAAAGAAGCGAGGTAATATAAATTGTGATGAATAGAGAAAGGTTCATTCTCAAGTCGACTCCCATCGACATAAAACTCGGAAGATGATATAAAGCTGCCATGAAGATCCATGCAATGTACCTGCAGTACAAATGAGATAGACACATTTACCTTGTTTTTGTCCAATAAGTATGCCCATGTATTAACAAAAATTGCCCTCTTTGAGAAACTTATTCAGATTCAAAACAGCATTTCCCTGAATTAGCCGACTCCCGAAGTTCGCGAAAGGTGCTTTTCTAAGAAACTGCACTTTCGAGGGGATAAATAGGAGAACCAGAATATATAGTTTTACATATCGGAAAAAGAACAACGTACCAACGGCTGAAGTTAGAATAACTTGGCTTGATAGTCTTCCTAATGAAAGGAGAAGAGAAGAAATAAAAGAAACCAATCAAGCAAATGTACATGGACCACCACTTGGTGTTTTTGTCCATTTTTTGTATGAGGGTGTGCAAATTATCCGATGAAATGAAAAAGATCCATCCTATTATAACCGCAGTCAATGCGTGTCTCGAATGCTCGTGAGGGTAAGGATATTGGTGAGCCAATATTGTTCGAACTCTATCCATTTTCAGGGATTCAAATATAGGACCCATAGATTGCCTTTCTGCGCTCATGGAACTAAAATTTAAAAGCAAGCGTAATTTATCGCCGTTTTTTATCTGCCGCCTGTGCGTCCACGAGAGATATCATCCAATGTGTAGTTTGCCTCTGCATAGAAAGATGTAAAATCTTTAGTTTCAGTATCCTAACCTGCTTTAAATTCAGAAACATGGAGATAACTTAACAAAAGCAGACAGGGTTTGTTGCAGGTTTCTTGAATCAATAGCAACAAGTTACACTACGGATCTCATAATCACACTAACAAAAACAGGAACCCATAAATATATTGGAATCTGTTGGATGTAAGAGTAAATATACCATAGAGAGTGGTTGTTGGGAAATTTTAATTCAACGCATTACTTGAACCGTACTTCATCAAAAACAAGGCCTAAGTAACCAATAACCGAAAAATAGAGAACCCAAAGCTACAATTAAGACTCAATTTTCCAACCAAAGTACAAAATGAGAAAAAAGGCGCTTCGATTGAGACAAATCCCAAGCACCCGTAACTACCCCTCTTTCCACCAAAATATATCGTAACACAGTATAAAATCGCAGTTGCATCACACTATTAACTCACCCATTAATGATTGTTATATGTTCATTACCCAATTTCTGTGCAAAACTAATCACATACCGGAATCGAACAAGCAAACCAAATTCTAATATCGCACCGCCAAAGAGCAAATATCCATGAACTCGAACACATCCACAGCCAAAATGGGTTTGGTGGGTACAGAGAATTTATGAAAAATTTTGCCAAAAAATGATGGAGAGGAGCATGTGGGTTACTTAAAGAGCCCACACTCACAATTCAATGTTACATTAAATTTAATCTTTACATAGCTACTGATCATCACTCACCCATGAAGATGAAGAAATTGCAGGTAGAAAAAAGAAAGAAAGAAAGAAAGAAAAAAAAAAACCAACTTAGGAAAAGATTTACACAATTCAATTGTGCTTATTAGTGCAAAACAAGGATTTAAGTATCCATCCACACGGTCCGTATCCCTGTGCTGTATCGTGCCAACAAGATACCGGCACGATACAGCCCCCGTGCCGATAGCACAGCTCAAAACCCTCTTTTTTAAAAAATTACTAAGCAATTTTCTCAATAAGGTTCAAAAGAATTGATAAAGATACATAATAAGCAATTAGAAAATTTTGTAACTAAAGAAAATAAATTATGTTTCGGCACATATGTATCTTTTGTGACTGGCACTCGTCGGCACCGCTCGGCACGCAACGTGCCAGCAAGTTTTCGGCACGACCCCACGCCAGGGAACTTAAATCCTTGGTGCAAAAGTACATCACATACCCAAAAGACCAAAACACACTATCCATAATAACACATAGGAACAAGCATTACCAAAATTCTAATCACACATCACAAAACACATCCAGAGCCAAAAAGGGTTGCTGGGTAGAGAAATTTATGAACAATTTTTGCAGGAAAAGGACCCAAAAAAATGGGAACTTAGGGTTCTTCAAGGAGAATCTATTCCCAACACACCCAAGAGCCCCAAAACTCCTACCAAATTGTGCCATAAACACCACACAAGGTCACACTAACAATTAATTAAATACTCACCATGAACTCAAAACCCACAAATCATAAAACACATCCAGAGCCAAAATGGGTTGTTGGGTACAAAAATCTCTGAGCAATTTTTACAAAAATAGGATCAAAAAAAATGGGACCTTCACCCCAATAGGGCTTGATAGAGGAACAAAACAGCAAGAAGAAGCAAATAAATGATAAATTCAATTTAACCTTACACAGCTACTCACCATGAACTCCAAACCCTTTTAATTCACAACAACACATGGGAACAAGCATAGCCAAATTGTAATTACACATCACAAAACGCATCCAGAGCCAAAATTCCTGAGAAAATTTTTGCACGAATAGGATCAAAAAAAAAATGGGAAACTTCACCTGAACAGCTACTCACCCATTAAGAAATCAGGGGCCAAAAAACCAAAAAAAAAGACCCCACAATTCACAACAACACATAGAACACATCCAGGGCCAAAATGGGTCGGTGGGAGCCAGAGAATCCATGAAATTTTTTGCCAAAAATTGATCGAAAAATAGAGGAAGGAGAGAGCTTTTACCTGGGGAGGGGTGTGAAAAGAGGAATGAAACAAGGAAAGATGAGAAGAGGAGAAGAGTATGAGGGTTTTTATGTAGTGGGAAAAGAAAATGAGAAAATGAGAAAATGGGAAATTTGAGAAATTTGGAGATTTGTGTAATTGGAACAAATATGAAATATGAGGAAAGAGAAAAAGATTAAACCAAATTATTATTTTTATTATTATTTGAAAAAAAAAAAAAAAAAAAAAAAAAAAAAAAAAAAAAAGGAAGAAAGCATCTGGGGAGAATCTTCTGAGGAAGTTCTCTTGTGGGAAGAAAGCATCATGGTAAGGAACCACCCCCCACCCCCGCACCCCCCGCACAAAAAAAAAAAAAAAAAAAAAAAAAAAAAAAAAAAAAAAAAGGAAAACTAACCGGCAGCACTTTACACCCACCTTTGCACCCAAAGTCTCCATGTGACTTTTTTATTTTTTTATTTTATTTTTTTTATCTAAAAATTCGAAATATTAGTTACAGTTTTATCAAAGGCCCTCCATCTAGAACTGAAATTTAAATTTCAGATGTCATCCTATACCACCAAGATTTTATTTTATTTTATTTTATTTTTGAAGAGAATAGTTCTCATATTTAAAACTCAAATATATTTTTATATTCAAAACGGATTCATATTTTTATTTATTTTTTTCGAATTGGGAGTCATTCTCTCCATCTGGAGCTCGAACTCATGACCTCTCTATATTCCACTCAGGTGCCATACAATTTTAAATTTTTTTTTCTAAAAATTTGAAATATTAATTACAGTCTTATCAAAGGCCATCCCCTCCGTCTAGAACTGAAATTTAAATTTCAAATGTCATACTGTCCCAACAAGATTTATTTATTTATTTATTTATTATTTTTTTTTTTTGAAGAGAATAGTTCTCACATTTGAAACTCAAATGTATTTTTACATTCAAAATGGATTCATATCTTTATTTATTTTTTTCGAATTGGGAGCCAGTAAAATTCTCTCCATATGGAGCTCGAACTTGTGACCTCTCCATATTCCACTTAGGTCCCATACAATTTAAGTATTTTTTTTTTCTAAAAATTCAAAATATTAGTTACAGTCTTATCAAAAGACCCTTCGGATGTCATCCTGTCCCACCAAGATTTTTTTTTGTTTTTTTTTTTGAACTCATGACCTCTTCATATTCCACTCAGGTGCCATACAATTTAATTTTTTTCTTTTTCTAAAAATTCGAAATATTAGTTACAGTCCTATCAAAGGCCCTCCATCTAGAATTAAAATTTAAATTTCAGATATCATCATGTCCCACCAAGATTTTTTTTTTTTTTTTTTTTTTTGAAGAGAATAGTTCTCATATTTGAAACTCAAATGTATTTTTACATTCAAAACGGATTCATATCTTTATTTATTTTTTTTGAATTGGGAGCTAGTAAGATTCTCTCCATCTGGAGCTCGAACTCATGACCTTTCCATATTCCACTCAGGTGCCATACAATTTAAGTTTTTTTCTTTTAAAAAATTTGAAATATTAGTTACAGTCTTATCAAGGTCCTCCGTCTAGAACTGGAATTTAAATTTCATATGTTATTTTGTCCCACCATTTTTTTTTATTTTTTTTTTTTATTTTTTTTTTTTTATTGAAGAGAATAGTTCTCACATTTAAAACTCAAACGTATTTTTACATTCAAAACGAATTCATATCTTTATTTATTTTTTTGAATTGGGAGCGAGTAAGATTCTATCCATCTGGAGTTCGAACTCATGACCCCTCTATATTCCGCTCAGGTGCCATACAATTTAAGTTTTTTTTTTCTAAAAATTCGAAATATTAGTTACAGTCTTATCAAAGACCCTCCATCTAGAACTGAAATTTAAATTTCAGATATCATCCTACCCCACCAAGAGTTTTTTTTTTTTTTTTTTTTTTTTTTTTTTTTTGAAGAGAATAGTTCTCACATTTGAAACTCAAATATATTTTTACATTCAAAATGGATTCATATCTTTATTTAATTTTGTTGAATTGGGAGCAAGTAAGATTCTCTCCATCTGGAACTCATGACCTCTCCATATGCCACTCAGGTGCCATACAATTTAAGTTTTTTTTTTTCTAAAAATTTAAAATATTAGTTACAATCTTATCAAAGGCCCTCCATCTAGAACTGAAATTTAAATTTTAGATGTCATCCTGTCCCACCAAGATTTTTTTTTTTTTTTTTTTTTTGAAGAGAATAGTTCTCATATTTGAAACTCAAATGTATTTTTACATTCAAAATAGATTCATATTTTTAATTTTTTTTTAAAGAATTGGGAGCTAGTAAGATTCTCTCTATCTGTAGCTCGAACTCATGACCCCTCCATACTCCACACAGGTGCCATACAATTTAAGTTTTTTTTTTTTCTAAAAATTTAAAATATTAGTTACCGTCTTATCAGAGACCCTCTATCTAGAAATGAAATTTAAATTTCAGATATCATCCTGTCCCACCAAGATTTTCTTTTCTTTTATTTTCTTTTCTTTTTTTTTTGAAGAGAATAGTTCTCATATTTGAAACTCAAATGTATTTTTACATTCAAAACAGATTCATATTTTTAATTTTTTTTTAAGAATTGGGAGCTAGTAAGATTCTCTCCATCCGGAGCTCGAACTCATGACCCCTCCATACTCCACTCAAGTGTCATAAATTTAAGTATTTTTTTTTTCTAAAAATTTAAAATATTAGTTACAGGCTTATCAGAGGCCCTCCATCTAGAACTGAAATTTAGATTTCAGATGTTATCCTGTTCCACCAAGATTATATTTTGCATTCCCTTTTGCATGCAAAGTAAGATTCTTTTTTTTCTTTTGTTTTAAGAATTAGGAGATTGAGATTCTTTATTTAGATCTGGAATTCATTTAGATTTACAACTTGAATATAAAAAATATTTTAGGGTTAATTTTATATAGTTTTCTGGAAACTTATCGAATAGCTGATATATTTCTATAAAGTTCAACTTTTTCTATCGTCAATTTCTATTAGAAAAATATAATTAATCATAAATTAAGTGCTTAATCTTAATTAGTTAGTGAAGTAAATTTATCTTTTTATCATTTCAGATATTTATATATTATTTTAACAGTTGAAATTTTTTGAAAAACATATTTAAAAGAATAAAACTGACATTTCATATATATTATATTAAAAAGTAAATAATGAACTAACAGTAATAAATTATAGAAATATATATATATGAACAACTTAGAAGTTTTGAAAGAATAAATATAAAAAGTTAAACTATATACAAATATATATGCTATTTGATGTGTTTACAGAAAACTATATAAAATTAATTTAATATTTTATTATTATTAATTATGCTGTTAATTCTTAAATTATCAACCATTAGTTTGATATCTCGTATGTGTGTAAAAATAAAATTCAAATATTCGACCTCTTGGGTTAAAAATAAAATAGACCAAAGTGAGAGTTTTTTAGGATCTGATTCTAAAAAAAATAAAAATAAAATAGACCAAAGGGAGAGTTTTTTAGAATCTGATTCTAAAAAAAAAATTAAATTACATAAAACCCTCTTATAATATATCGTTTTTTCACTTTTTTTTTCTCTGTCTTTCAAAAACTTATATTTTGTCTTCTTGTAATTCTGGAATTGTGCATTTACACCCCAGTCGTTAGCATTCCGTTAGTGAGCGCTTTTGAAAGATAGGGGGCAAAGTGAAAAGACGGTATATTATAGAAGGGTTTTCTGTAATTTAGCCAAAAAAAAAAAAATTAAAACTAATTGGTGGGTGAATAAGTGGGTGTGGTTTTGGTGTGTGAATAGGAGACTTAGATAATTTTACCCAATCTTTTTCTTTTTTTTTCTTTTTTTCTTTTTTTTCTTTTTTTCTTTTTTTTTTTTTATATACTAACCTGTACTCACCACCATATCAATAGAATAGTTGAAGAATATTCTGGATATAATTTATCAACTCAATTTTTTTTTTTTTTTTTTTTTTTTTTTTTTTTTTTTTTTTTTTTTTTTATGTTTGGTTTTGATTTAGATTATGCTTTTGTTTGGTACCCATATTATTTATTAAGGAGTAATTATATTACTTTTTAAAATTTATTTAATTTCTCGTCAGGTCGAATTTAAATATTTAAATTATTAATATATTTTTTAGTTATATTTAAATAAATCTGGATAGTGACAACCTATATATTATTAAGGACGGATCGAATATGAATATCCGTATACATATATTTTTTATAAACTTTATGTTTTATAAACTTTATTAAACAGTTTATGAATAAATTATAAATTTTTTATTATAAAAAACTCGCATGAGTTGCACATGATCTAAAAAAAAATATTCAAAAGAAATATTAAAGTATTGCAATACAAAAAAAAAAAAACGTTACTTTTCATGAACATAAAAACAGTAAAAAACCATCATATTCTACCTTATATTATTATCTGGATATTTCACCGAATCTGAATTCAGATTTGAAAATTATTCTGGACCCTATCCATTAAAAGTTCGGATTTGTGTCGGATATAAATCGGTTATAGATATAAAATATTCAGATACATACGTAAAACTTTAATAGATAATTTTTTTTATCAAAATATTATTTATGTTTTATTGGATTCTGTTCGAATTCGGATTCGAATATGAAATATTAAAAAAATAAAATTTTAACATACAATCAAATAAAAAAATTTATTTTATAATCAAATTTTAATTCAATATATGTAACACTCCATAAAATATATATATATATATATATATATATATATATATATATAAATATATATAATATAATATATAAAAAAAACTATATGGTAAATTATCATAAATTTTACTTTGGTCTATTTTATTTTTAATGATGCAAAGGATCATTATCACATTCTTAAAAAAAAATAAAGAATATATTTATTAAAAAATTAAGTTCTTATTTTTTTATTAAGAAATTTGAATTTAATTTTTTAGTGCGTTGTCTCGCATTTAAGAATATGCTTTTAAAATATCCTACTTCTTGGAGATTGGAGTGTTTGTTTTGATTAAGAACTAAATTATAAAAAACATTACTGTAAAAAAAAATTACTGATTTTAAAAAATTTATATTATATTTTTTAAAAACTTTAAATTAATGTATTTAGTTCTCCTAAAAATATCCTTAAAATTATATAAATATATTAAAATTTATTTTTTTTTTTATAAAATAAATAAAGAGTACTTTGTCATATCACCTTCTTCATTAAGCTGCTGTAATCTTTCAAAAATATTTTTTAAAATTTTTAAAAATCATGACGAAAAAAAAAAAGAAGAGTTTTTATCGGAAGGTTTTCTGTACTTTAGCTTTTGATTAATCAAAGCGTGTGGAGAGAGTTTGAAGCTTACAAGTTTTTATTATGTGTTCTAATATATTTTGAATAAGAAAATTAATAGGTAGAGTAATTTGTTTGACTCACATTTTATAGTACAAATTTATATATATATATATATATATAGAGAGAGAGATAATTGCCTGTGTATTCCTGAAATCTGAAGAAATATCTAATTTATTCCTCTTATTTTTTTCTTTCCAATATACCCTTCATACGTTCCACCGTTATTAAAAATACTCCTACCGTTTCCATTTGTTAAGTTAACTGGGTTATACTAGAGTTAAATAATAATCGGAGTTGAAAACTATCACATATACCTATTTTGTCCCTATCTATCAAAACTATTGAAAATTTTAAGGATAGGTACATAAGAAAGGTTGGTTATGGTAGAAGGGTATATTTGAAAATGCAAAATGGTAATTTCACACAGATAACGGCAGCTCCAAACGGTACACTAACAGAGTTTAACTTCAGGAGTATTTTAGAAAGAAGTTGGAACGTAAGAAGGGTAGTTTTAATATTAACCTTCTAAGAGGGATAAATCTAAAAATAGAAAAAATTTTAGGGGTATATAAAAAATTGCCCCATATATATATAGAGCAATTTTCACAAATTTAATAACTCCGACCATGAATTAAAAAAATTTAATATTTATTTTCACAAAGTTATTCATTTTCCATCATTCAATTTTTAACTATTCTTATGAAATTTAGTTTATATATATTTTAAATACTATAAATTAATTTTTAACGGTTCCGATTATCGATTCGAAATCCATATCATATAAAACAACTTAGTAGGACAAAGGTCTCTGTCCTAAACTATATTTTAAATACTATAAATCAATTTTTAACGGTTCCGATTATCGATTCAAAATCCATATCATATAAAACAACTTAGTAGGACAAAGGTCTCTGTCCTTAGCTAAATTTTATAGATATAAATATATAATATATGAGTGTGATGGAATTTACAAATCGATGATTCATACCGTTAAATATGATTTATGGCACTTTAAACTTTTAGAAACTAAATTTTATAACTTTTCAAAATTATAATAAAATCCATCAGATCAGCAGAAAATGAATAGTCAAAATCGAACTAGAGAATCCGATTTTTAATTCAAGATCGAAACTATAGATCTATATTTCGATAGTGAATAGAATTTTCTATCAGAATTTCAAGATTCTTTTACACCGTTAAATTGACGAGCATTCTATACCGGCGGTTAAAAGTTATTAATTTTGAGATCTTTTGATCGTAAGGTAAATAATGTCGAAAAATTATGAAATTTAGTTTTTGGAAGTTTTAAATATTCTAAATCTATATCGACCTTTAAAAAGGGTTACTTTTGAAATTTTTTGATCGTAAGATAAATAATGTCGAAAAATTATAAAATTTAATTTTTAGAAATTTTAAATATTCTAAATTTATACCGGTAATTAAAAACTGTTAATTTTGAGATATTTTGATTATAAGATAAATAATGTCGAAAAATTATAAAATTTAGTTTCTATAAGTTTTAAATATTCTAAATTTATGCCAGCCGTTAAAAATTATTAAATTTGAGATTTTTTTTATCGTAAGACAAATAATGTCGAAAAATCATAAAATTTAGTTTTTAGAAAATTTAAATGTTCTAAATCTATACCGGCCGTTAAAAAGTGTTAATTTTGAAATCTTTTGATTATAAGATAAATAATTTCGAAAAATTATAAAATTTAATTTTAAATTTTTTTGAATATTCTAAATCTATACCGTCCATTAAATAGTATTAATTTTGAGATCTTTTGATCATAAGATAAATAATGTCAAAAATTTATAAAATTTATTTTTTAGAAATTTTAAATGTTCTAAATTATACCGCCGTTAAAACGTGTTAATTTTGAAATCTTTTGATAGTATGGTAAATAATCTCCAAAAATTATAAAATTTAGTTTTTAAATACTTTAAATGTTCTAATTTTGTAACGGCCGTTAAAAACTGTTAATTTTGAGATCTTTTGATCATAAGATAAATAATATCAAAAAATTATAAAATTTAGTTTTTAAAAATTTTAAATATTCTAAATCTATACGTGATTGTAAAATAAATAATATCAACAAATTATAAAATTTAATTTTTAAAAATTTTAAATATTTTAAATATATGAATTATCGATTCAAAAACTCGATTATCGAAAATAATTTATAAATACGAAGTCGATCATATTCGTAATTTATAAATACGAAGTAGATCATATTAGTGGCCTCGTTTGGCAACCGGTATAAAGGGGGATAAGGGGGTTATCTCCTTTTATATCCAAACAGTATTTAAGTGTGGGGGACAGCTGTTCCCCCATACCAGGTTATTCCGGTATAAGGGTAGAACAGCTGTTCTACCCTACAGGTGGAACAGCTGTTCCACCTATTGCTTATTACTATTAATTTTTTTAATTATTTTTTTTTAAAATTATAAGATATTTAAATTTATAAAATTTTAAATTTTTTATTTTATTTTATAAATTTTAATCTCCTCTATTATTCTTATTTCCTTTTAACTTACCAAATATAATTTTTCGTATCCCGGTACAACCTTTATACTCAACCAAATACAAAATTACTATAATTTTTGCTTGTATCTGAACTTATATCTATCCCCGAAATAATCAATTTTCGCTTATACCCGAACCAAACGAGACCCTAGAGTATAATACTCAAACTCTATAATATATAATATAAATAATAGAGATAATTGCCTGTGTACCCCTGAAGTCTGAAGAAATATCTGATTTATCCCTCTTATTTTTTTCTTTCCAATATATCATTCATACGTTCCACTGTTATTAAAAATACTCCTACCGTTTCCCTTTGTTAAGTTAACTAGGGTTAAACTAAAGTTAAATAATAATCAGAGTTGAAAACTATTAGATATATCTATTTTGTCCCTCTCTATTAAAACTATTGAAAATTTTAAGGATACATTAAAAAAAAAAAAAAAAAAAAAAAAGTTAGTTATGGTAGAAGGGTATATTTGAAAGGGCAAAATAGTAATTTCACACAGATAACGGCAGCTCCAAACGGTACACTGACAGAGTTTAACATCAGAGGTATTTTAGAAAAAAGTTGGAATGTAAGAAGAGTAGTTTTAATATTAGCTTTCTAAGAGGGATAAATCTAAAAACTGAAAAAATTTTAATGGTATATAGAAAATTGCCCTATAAATAATATATTAAATAGATAAGTATAAATATTTTTTTCTCTTCCTCTTTATTGGGGGGAGGCGAGGAGGAGAGGTTTTTGAAACCCTAGCTCGCACACACTCTCGCTCTTCCCCGTTCGCGCGAAACCCTAGGGGGAAGGTACGATGCGAGTCCTCCACTTCCCTCAATTTCCATCTCCAATCGCAACTTCTTTGTATTGATCATCGTATTCATTCATCATCAGTAGTCCTATTTTTGGTTTTTTTTTTTAAAAAAAAACTGTTTGTGATGGGATTAATGCGAGATCTACAGTGAATTTGGTGGTGTTGATGCGTTTCAGCGTTTGATTTGAGGAGGAATCGTGTTAAAGTTCGCATCTTTTTGGGTGTGATTGTGTTGTTATTAGGAGAATGCTTTTTTTTTTTTTTTTTTTATCTAATTTATTTTTTACTTGCTGATCTAAATTATTTGCAGGTAACATAGAGAAATTTAGGGTTTGTTTGGTTCTAATGCAGGGTGTAGTGATGCTTGGCGAAGCGATTTTGGGAGAAAAACTATGTTAAATCTCTCTTAACAGCTTCTCCGTGCAGTAGAATCGAAAACTTCAAATTTGCGCTTCTACTTTTCTGCTTTACTTTGCAGCAGAAGCTGTGCAGTAGAATCGAAAACTTCAAATTTGCGCTTCTACTTTTATGCTTTACTTTGCAGCAGAAGCTCTCGACTTTTCTTATTGCGAAATGCTTTGTTGCAAGTAGCTGCAATTGAACAAACATGCTCTTAGAGTATATACTCTTTTTTTGACATCATGAGACTCTAATTTTATGATTTGGAAAGTCGGAAAAAACATTTTATTCCTTATGATCATATCTCGTCGTAGTCATTTCGTGTTCAATACATGTTTAAAGAAGATCAACCTTTCGCTCCGAACTTCAAAAGCTTCAGTAGACCATTACTCGGCGAGATGAGGAGCGAAGTACCTGAATGTTGTTGTTTGGCGCGTTAAACTAGGCACTGTTATATCTTAGGGCATATTTGGTTCAAAATAGGAATCGAAATCGGAAAACTAGGCACTGTTATATCTTAGGGCATATTTGGTTCAAAATGGGAATCGAAATCGGAATGAACTGGAATGATGAATGTCTTAATTTGGTTGGTTCGAAATAGGATTTAGAATCAGAATCGGAATCAACTAATTATTATTATGTAAATCAAATTTAATTTACTATCTAAATTTGTAATCAAAATATAAGTTCAAAATTGAGATTCATAATTTAAATTTGCAAGTTAAATTTAGGTTCAAAGTCGAAATGTAAAACTATATCTAAAATTCAAATATCAAACTTATATTGAAATTAAAATTAAAATTTTAAAGTTAATAATTTTTGAACTTATATGCTAAATTTAAATTTAAAATTATTATTTAATCTAAATTTAAATTTAAATAATTATTATTGAAAAAAAAAAAGTTTTTTTCTCAATTCCTCCCGGAATTAAAATGGACTCCCACCTCTATGTTGGGAGTCATTTGATTTTCTCCAGAATGGGGGAATCGAAATGCTAATCTTTCAAACCAAACACTAACAATGGGAATGACTCATTCTGATTTCCATTCCAAGCCTTAAATCCTTCCAACCAAACATGCCCTTAGGGTTTCGTGATTTCGCACTTATATTGCGCATTCGAGGAGGTGATTAACATGCATGTAGTAATCTCCGCGAAAGCAAATGAACATAACAAGCTAGTTTACATGTATCAAGTTCTTCAATTATTTAGTATGGCTACAATTCACCTTTTTCTTACTCTTTTTCTCAAAGCATGCTTTTGCAAATTTTGCGTGAAGCATTTGATGCTTAGTTTAGTAGTGATTTTATCAAGGGTGGAGAAATAACATATTTTCTATATTAATTTGCTGAGCTTGTGTAAATGATTTTTTCGCTTTTATTCTTTGTATGCAGGTCCTCTCTTTGCTAGCGGTATGGAATAGCAGCGGTTTTTTACGCATGAAGTTACCACATTATGCGAACGAAAACTTAAAATTAAATTAAATTTTAAGAATGGCGGATTCGATGGTGTCGAGCTTCTGGGGCCCTGTGACATCCACCACTGAATTGTGCGAGGGGAACTATGCCTATTCTGCGTATATTGCAGAATTTTACAACACGATATCGAATATTCCGTGCATTATTTTGGCACTCTTTGGCCTTATAACTGCCCTGCGGCAACGGTTTGAGAAACGGTTCAGTGTTCTTCATTTATCTAATATGATACTCGCTACTGGGAGCATGATTTTCCATGCCACGCTACAACACGTGTAAGTGGCTTCATTTTGTGCTCGACATTGTTAGAAATATCGTTGATCCATGTACATGTAACCTATATTTTTGCTATATCACCCTCAATTTTTTTTTTCTTTGGCCTATTGTACTCAACATTGTTCTTTTTGTGATTGAACCTCCAAGTTTTCATATTTATCGAAAAAATGATCTTTCGTTTCGATCGGCGCTTGCAGACTACAGCAAAGCGACGAGACCCCAATGGTATGGGAAATGCTCTTATACCTCTACGTCCTCTACTCCCCCGACTGGCACTACCGTAGCACGATGCCGACCTTCCTCTTCCTATACGGTTTGATCTTCGCAATCCTCCACTCGGTCTTCCGCATAGACGTCGGCTTCAAATTACACTACGTCGGACTCTGCCTCCTCTGTGTCCCGCGCATGTACAAATACTACATCCAAACCAGAGACGTGGCCGCCAAGAAACTGGCGAAGTTATTCGTCGCGACTATAGCTCTCGGCACTCTCTGCTGGATTAGCGATCGGTTCTTTTGTGCGAAAATTTCGAGTTGGTATATTAATCCGCAGGGCCATGCATGGTGGCACGTTCTGATGGGGCTTAATTCGTACTTCGCTAACACTTTCTTGATGTTTTGTCGGGCGCAGCAGTTAGGATGGAATCCAAAGGTGGCGCATTTTTTAGGGTTTCTTCCGTATGTTAAGATACAGAAGCCCAAGAAGCAGGAGTGAGGAAGAAGTTTTGAAGTTAAAGATTTTAATTACTATTATTTTTTTTTTGTTTTTCGCATTTCTGATCTAATCCAAAAGTTTTGTACAAGTGATACGGAATATACAAATTCACCGATACTAGTTCAATTATCTTGTCCACCGAATTTTTGAAACGAAATTGTCATGAATTACAGTGTGTGTCATGTTATTTTTTGTAAGATTCTTATCCACTGCATGTATCTACTTTTTAAGCTTTTGTTTTTGTACACACTTTTTCTCCTTTTCCATGTAATATTTAGATCAAAATGTTCAATTGTTAACTACTACTTTGATGTGATATGAACATATTATCAATCATATTGAAGAATCATATTTGATTGTCAGTTGTTTTGAAAGTTCATTCTGAATCTTTATTTCAAGATAGAATGAGAATTGTCTGCTGTCTGTTGCAGCCCAAATTACAATTACTGAAATTCTGAGCTGGAATAAGAATCATCAGCCCAAAATACGCAAGCCCAATTATTATTACTAGAATTTAGACTAAACTATAGAAAATTTTTTTGTAATATCCCGCTTTTCTACTTTACCCTCTGTTATTTAAAAGCTTACATTTTGCCCCATCGTAATTATCGAATTGTCTTTAGGGGGCAACGGACAACGGTGTTAACAGAGGTGATAAATTGACGAAAATGCCCTCCTTGTGCTGACCCGCGCCAGAGGAGGAGGAGGACGACGACGACGGCGGCGATGCGGGCGATGAGCTCCGCCGCGTGCGACCCGATCCGGAGGAGACGACGATGACGACGGCGGCGGCGAAGCGGGCGCAGGCTCCGCCGTGTGCGACCCGATCCGGAGGAGGAGGTGGACGACAACGACGACGACGAAGAGGGCTCGGGCGATGAGCGCTTCGACGACGACGACGGCGAAGCGGGCACGGGCTCCGCCGCGTGCGACCCGATCCGGAGGAGGAGGAGGAGGAGGAGGAAGAGTTCGACGAAGAGGGCTCAGGCGATGAGCGCTTCGACGACGACGACGGCGGCGGCAAAGCAGGCGCGGGGTCCGCCGCGTGCGATCCGATCCTTTTTTTTATTTTTTTTTTCTTTTCTTTTCCAAAGTTTTTTTTTTTTTTTTTTTCTTTTTAAGGAATATTTTCCAACGGTATTTTGGGTATATGAAATTATATTTTCAAAAAAACTGACGGCTCACTCACGGAATCGTGACGGCAGGGGATAAATGCACAATTCGGTAATTACGAGAGGGCAAAATATAGACTTTTAAAATGACAGGGAGTAAAGTGGAAAAGCAGAATATTACATAAAAATTTTCTGTAATTTAGTCTAGAATTTATAATCTCTTATATATCAAATCACAACTCTTTTCTTTTACATCTGACGTCCTCGTCAATCCAATCCAATTACACAGACAATCCCAAAACCAGACACAAATTGATAGAGTAAATCTCATTTCAAATCCCATTTCAAGATTCAGACACCATTTAATGTAAGAGAATCTCATTCTGACTCTCATTCCAAAATAGGATGAACAATCTCATTATTAGTACAATTTCTACAGCAGAATAAGAACCATCTATTTTCAGAAAACCACTGGAATTCTGGCAGTAAGAAATGAAGGTGAGTTTGAGAGATGCATCTAATTCAACTCCCAGTTGCAGATCTAAAAACAAATGATGATGATGACCCTCTCTAATTCTTAAATAGGCCAATAAAAAGGCTAAGCAGAAGCTATTGAATCACAGCACTTCCAGATTAGTTTTTCTGTTCAGCTGATACTAATAAAAGTGCTTCAGCTTATCTGTAAATCCAACTGCTGAAAAACGACTAAAAGCAGCTTCTCAGCTTTCAAAAGTAGTAGTTAAGTGTTTGGCTAAAATCACCTGTAGAGAGAAATGAGCTTCGAATCTCCCAATGCAGAAAACGATGATTATAATTAATGGAAAAGCTCAACTCGCATTTCGTATTCGAATAGCATTACTCACCACTGCGTCTGCAGAAGCTTTCGCATTTCTTTATTTTAAGACATAGCGTGTTCGACAAAAATAAAGAAAATATACTGATTCTGGTAAACTTCATTGGAACATCCAACTGATATTATATTCTCGATTCAAAAATGCAAAAATGAGATACATATTCACAAAATGTAACGCGCCCACGACAAAATTGAATCATCTATTTTAACCCAAATTGCCAAAAAAAAAGAAGAAGAAGGTATCTCTACTCAAATTCTAGCTGTAACAACAAAATCAGAGTTAAAATGAGTTTTATGAAGCAAAAAGGCCCAAAAAACGAAAGAATTTCTTCACCTTTGATGTACATTATCAATCGACCAAGCTCGATTTTTTCGTTCGCTTTAAAAATCTCCCAGATTTCTCCTCTTTAGCATGAAATATTATTAGTCCCATAACTTATACTTTGCAAACTCGAGGCGGACATATCGGTTAGCCATCTCTTCGGCTCACCGAATTCTCCACCTATATTATATGCAAAGGAGGCAAGCTTAAGATCCTCCGCGCATGAGCTTCCGATTCCCAAATTTAGCAATTTTTGGGTTCTACTTAAAACTATAAGGCTCGAAAACGTCGAAAAGCTATTCCCCACGAAAACATCGGCTCTCGCGCAAACCTCGTAATCAATTGCCGATTGAATAAGGTAAGGATATTTTTTGTAAATTTCCCAAACTCCGAGTCTCTTTTTCTCGTACGGGAGTAATCCATTTTTCCAACCACTCAATACCGAATCATCTTCCAAAAGGCTATCGGCAACTGCAAGATAAACAACAATCGGGTATTCTAGACCGTTGATTCGCGAGACCCTTTCCGTAATCTCCTCTTTACTACTACAAATTTGATTTATGTTCGACCTTTGCTCCGATTTCTTGCAATGTATCATCCAATCTTTCTCGATCCTCATATGAACGGCAATGTAAGGCGCCGTCGGATCAAACGAGCCACTGTGCGGAATTTTCTTACCATTTCTTGCTGCTGCACCAACCTCCTTAATTTTGGATATTACCTTAATTGCTTCAGTTTCTATCTCGTCGACTAAGACCAAACACTCGAAGATCTTCGCATAGTCCTGAACGGGCCAATGATCGTGCCAAAGGAACGGATTTTTCCCGACAATTTTAACGACTTCGAATTCGTCGATTTCGTCCTCTTTGCATTGATTCAATTGATTCAAATCTCTCTCCTTTGTCCACTTCCTCCCGCTTCCCTTTTGGACTTCGAAGGGCTCCGTTCGATTCGAGAGGTCAGAGGACCGGCCCAGCTGTACAAATCCACTACACAGGGAATCGAACTTCGCGAAATTGAACACTTTATCGAACGAAATCGGCTGAAGCAAATCGATCTCTTTGTAGAATAACGAAGCACTCAAGCTGGGCATAAGAAGAGTCCGATTCAAAAACCTCGCGGTCAAGCACGCCCTCGCGAACGCGATTTTCTGATTATTCAATCCCCATATAATCTGAGGGACCTCTAAGAACTTATCCTTCCTTAAACCGAATTGCAAATTAGGACCGGTCGAAGTAGGCGCTCGAAAAGAGGATCTGTCATGAAACCAATTCAAACCAGGGAAAGGCGAAAGAAGAGCTCTTAACACCAGAATCAAAATTACCAACACGACGAATCTACACGCTATCGGCTTCGTGTGGCAGTTGATCGACTTCCAAAATTTGCGGTCCATAAATTCCATTTTTATTTTGCTCTCGAGCTCTTCACCATGACATTTTCATTCATGAACAGCTTCCTCGAATTGAAGCCATGGCAACCAGTTATTTTCACAGAATGAGAAGTGCTTCATCAAAAAGCCATTTGACCTGCAGATAGGTATCAAAACTAGAACTTCAGATCTGAAGAACTTTTCGAATTCTTTCCAAAATGATTTGTCAAGATCTTGAGAAACCTGCAAAGAAAACAAACTGAGAATTGTGCAGTGAAAGCATCATCCAAAGTCCAAACCCTACCCAACAATCCATTCTCAAGCTCTATACATACCATTTGATTCATTCATAACATGAACAACCCTAAGTAGGAGAAATTCATATCTAGAGATTCCAAACAACAAAAACCATAACAGGTTTAGCACTCACCCATCAACAATGTAGAAAAAGATGAGAAAAATCTCAACTTTAGGGCATATTATCACACCAAGAACACATGAACACAATACAATCCATGTGCCCATGTCACCTCAACATTAATCAAAATGATAACTTTATTATGAATTGGGCATCAAATCAAAAGGGTCAACCAAAAAAAATTAGAAAAACAAGAGAAAAAACATACCCTGACAAAAGATCCCCTGATGAATAAGGAAAGGGAAAGGTGGCTGCTTTGGTTTGATCTGACACACACACAAGCTACAGAGAAAAAGAGAGAGAGAGAGAGTAAATGTAATAATACCTTGTGCTGTGTTTGATCTTTATTACTGCTTTGTTAGGGTGTGTGTGGAGTTGATGGATTGGATCTTCATTTTTCTTTCCTTTTTCATTTTTTTTTATTCCTTTTTTTTTATTCTATGATTGAAAAGATGGCATGTGAGGTGGGGGCTTCTTTAGGATTCCTGAAATGCCCCCCTGCTTTTTGTAGATAAATTGTCAGTATTTCAGAGATAAAACACTTAAATAAATAAATAAATAAATAAAAATTTGAGATTCTGAATTTAAAATTTAATTGTTTTATATTTTCAGTTAAATTTATTTTAAAATAAACGAAACAGATAGTATGCTATATTTCTCTTAGAAAAAATAAATAAATTTTTTATTGCTGAAATATTGTAAGTTAAAATTGCATCGGCATTTTATCTAAACTTTTAGCTAAATAAATAAATTCGTTTAATTGTGTTCATAATATAAAATCAAATTCCACCCAACACATAACTCCTTGGATTATCAATTAGTAATGCATTCATTCAAAACAAAAAGACCCAAAAAAAAAAAAAGAAAAAAAAAAAAGAAAGCACGGTGGGGGGTGAAACTGTAATTTTGAAGGGAGGTGAGGAGTAAATTTGGGCGGCGGCGGCTTTTATTCATGGGCCAGAGGGGGAATTTCATTTAATGTCGGGAATTCTGCCCTAATGGGCTTTTTGGTGGGTCCCACGAAAATGGAGGAACCCATTTGTGGCCCTGACAGACTGAGCAACTTTTGCTCATTACCTTTCTTGTGTGAAGGGTTCCCTACTCCGAATGAATGAGCTCGAAATTGATCGCTCGTTCGGGTTAATAAACGCAGTGCGAAATGAGTTTGAGATTGATCGCTTGCTTAATAAATGAGTTGGATATGAGTTAGAATCAGCTCAATTGTGTTTACCTCGATATAGCTCGATATGAACATTCGAAATGGATTTGAATTATTAGTCGCTCCTTTGATAAACACAGCTCGAAATGAGTTCGAGATCGATCACTCACTTAAGGGTCCGTTTGGTAACGGGATAAAACAGAACTAGCTATTTCAGAGATAAGTATAAAGTACGGAACTAGTGTAAAAAAACGTTTGGAATGGTTTCAGGGATAAGAGATTTTATGTTTGGTATGAGAATGGGGAATAAGAGGAATAAAAAATTTCAATTGAGGTAAATTATCTTTTTGTCCTCGAATTTTATTATGTAATAATAAGGTGAGAGATGGTGCCTCGATAGATATGAAAGAGTATTTAAGAAAAAAGTAAAAGGGTGGTTGGAAAGAGTGAGAACAGTAATTCTCACTTATTCTAGTTGTACCGGAACAAGCTATACCGATTGATTCCTGATGCGTTTAGAAAAATAAGAGGAATATCCCTCCTATTCCCGGTTCTATACCGAATCCAAACGGCCCTTAATAAATAAGCCAAATGCGAGCCAGAATCAGCTGGATCGTCTTTGACTCAATATATATATATATATATATATATATATATATATATATATATATATATATATAGAGTTGTACTGGAATGCTATTGATAGCACCAGCCCAATTTTGTCACATATTTTGTAGTCTTTGGATCGCATTAAGATTCGTGCAAGCTCTTTAATTAAAAAGAAGAGTTTTTTATTTTTTACTTTTTATTTTTACTTTTTCTTTTCTCTTTTCTTTTATTAAATGGTCTCCACGAATCTCAATGCGATCCAAGAGCTACAAAATGGATAGCAAAGTTGGGCTGGTGCTATCAATAGCATTCCAGCCCAACTCTATATATATATATATATATATATATATATATATATATATATATATAGGGTTCGGCTACTATACTGTTATGAGAAAAATCCTTTCGTACTCATAAGTTTTTATCCCTTAGATAAAAGAATGTGTGGTTAGAATTATAGTAGTTTCTAGGATTTATACTATTTCACCAATAGCCTAGTAAACTCTAGGGGGGACCACTATCATCTTAACCGCACATTCTTTCATCCAAGAATGAAAAAGTTATGAGTACAAAGGGGTTTATACTCATAAGAGTATAGTAACTCTACGCTATATATAAGTATAATAAGTCTCATAAAAAATTTTATTTTAAAAATAGATCTCTAAGGTACCGTTTGGTTCGGAAATTATGAGCTTGAGGATAAATTTTTTTATCCTTGGAATAACTTGCTATTCCGAAATAGTCAGGAATAAAAGAAAAATAGTGTTTGATTTGTAAAGCGGTTATGGTTAGAAATAGTTGAAATTGTGTTTGGTTCATTTCTATGAATAAGCGAGAATTGTGAAAAAAATAAGAATATTTATAATTTTAAAATAATAATATTTTATCTAATTAATTAATATAAATATTAATTAAATAATAATTAATATTTGTATACATTAAAGTTTGAGCAATGCTACCTGTACACCCCGAAGGGGTGTACATCATACACCTCTACTATTTTAATTGTGGCGATACTTTTTACGGGTCACATCAAGTGACCCATCATCACACCCCCACCCTTAGATGGGTGGGGTGTATGATGTACACCCCGAAAGGGGTGTACACATAGCATTTTCCTTAAAGTTTATATTTTAGTAAATAATGCCGTTTAATTTTAAAAAAAATTAAAGTTAAAAATTTAAAATTTTGTATAAATTTTAAAATTTATTAAATTTATAAATTTATTAAAAATTAAAGTTACAAATTTAAAAAGTTATAAAATTTAAAATTTCTCTAAATTTAAAATTTTAAATTTTAATTATCTCGAAAAATGTGTAAAATATGGTGCAAAAATTTTAATTTTTAAATTTGTATAAATTAAAAAATTTCTATAAAAAAAATTAAAATTTATATATACAAAAATTGTATAAATTTTTAAATTTTTAAATTTTTTAAAATTTTTAGATTTATAAAAAATTAAAGTTAAAAATTTTAAAATTTATAAAATAAAAAAATTTAAATTTAAAATTTTATAAATTTTAATTTTAATTTTTTTTTTTTAAAAAAATGGAAACAAGATTGCTCTCGGGCGGAAACAGACTTGTTTCTACCAATAGGGAGAATTGTTATCCCCTCCTTAACGGACTATTCCAGAATAGCCCGTTAAGGAGGAATAACAAATTCACCCATTTTTTTTTTTTTTTTTTTTTTTTTTTTGTGTTTGGAGCATAAAAGAGGGGATAAAGGAGTTATCCCTCCTTTATCCCCCAATCAAATATGGCATAAGAAATTTATTTATAAATTTAAAGACGGTGAACCATTCATCACTTTTAACGTTTTTAAAAATAATGAATAGTTCATCGTTTTTAAAATATTATAAACAAGTACGGTGAGGAAGAATTATGTTCAAAGTATTGAACCATCCACCGTTTATATCTATTTTTATAATTTTATTTTACAAAAAAATATTTTTAAAATTATAATTTTTTATAAGATTACTTGTAAATAAAAAATAGAGAGAGAGAGAGAAAGAGTATTTGGCTTGAAATAAATTTGAGATCGATCCCTCATTTTATAAACGTGGCTCAAAATGAGTGAGATCGGTCGCTCGTTTGATAAAGAGGCGGACGCGAGCTGGAATCAACTTACTCATATTCGATCCGATATGGCTTGAATATATGCATATATTAAAATTTTATACCAACCTAAGTACAAAGAGATCTACATTTTGTGAATTTCAATTAAATAAATAGATTCTAAATTTTTAATATTTTTTCTAACTTTTCACTCAATTGGGCTGATAATTTAACTTTCTCTACGTGAGCCAGCGCATTGACACGGACTTAAGCTTTTGACTCGCAAAAGTCCGTACTGTGCCTGAAGGGATTTGTAACTGTAATGTTTAAGCCTTTAAAATTGTCAGCTTAAATTCGTGACAGCATGCTCAGCTCGGTAAAAAAAAAAAAAAAAAAAAAATCAATGCTTGTTAATTTTTTTTTGCTCTATTTTGTTATTAATATATTCTATTATATGATTCTAATATTTTAGAAAAGTTGCTAACTTGTTTTGATTTGATAAAAAATAATTTCACGACAAAATTTTTATAAGAGTTATTTCACAATGAGTAAATGGCGTACCAAAGTGTAATAATCAAAAAGGTTTGGGGAGTAAAATGTAAAATAAAAGGAACAAGGATCTATTCGTAATATTGGGACGGTACTGGGACTATTCCTACAGTTTCTCCTTCATCGTCGTCGTCGTCGTCTCCGAGAAGAGAGAGAGAGAGAGAGAGAGTTAGGGTTAGGGCTAGGGTTCGAGTTCAACAATGGAGGTGGAGGTGAGGGTGGTGGGAGGGATCGAGAGCTGCTTCGTCTCCCTTCCCCTCCACGTCGTCCGAGCTCTCGAGCAAACCCGCGGCGGCGGAGGAGGAGGAGGAGGTTTCCTCCTCCCTCCAGTGCTCGCGCTCGAGCTCCGCTCCCTCTCCTCCGGAGAGCGATGGAGCCTCGCGTGGTCGGGCTCCGCCTCCAATTCCTCCGCGATCGAGGTGATTAAGTAGTCGCTGGCTCCCTTTTTCCATTGTTTCTGTGCGTAATTGATCGAAAATATGTGCTCTTTAGGGTTTTTATGTCCAGTTACTTACTTGTTGAGATTGTTCCAAGGTGCCTAAATTGGTAGGTTTCTTATAAATTTGCTGTTTCTGTGTGTTATTATTGGCTCTGGTTCCAATTCGCTTCTTTGTTCCACTGTTTCTACGATTAATTGATCGAAAAGGCAGAGTTTTTGAGTTTCTACGGTTTACTTGCTGGGTCTTATCTAGGAAGGTGTGGGAATACATTAATTGTTCATCGTACAATTTCTCGGCGATTGAGGTGATTAGCTAGTTATTGCTTCTTCTGTACACTAGCTATGTGCATAATTAATCTAGAATATGGGGTTTGGAGGGGGTTTTAGTTTTAGGGCTTAAAATGGGCGAATTCGTTCTTGTTCTACTGTTTCTCTGCATAATTGATGGAAAAATTGAACTTTTAGGGTTCTATCTCTGCGGGTCTTTGCTGGAAAGGTTTGATTTTTAGTTCCAGAAGCTCATTAGGGTTAATACTTGTTACTGTGCAAAATTGCTCTTCTATTTTTGTGCTTTGATTTGATTTGGATTGTAAATTTGAGGTGCAGGTTTGTTTTCTTTCTCATCAGTTGTTTTTTTTTTTCGTACTTCTCTTATGTGCAAGTATTTCTCGTAATTTTATGATTTGCAGGTTGATCAGAAGTTTGCAGAATGTATTTCGTTGCCCGATCGCTCAACAGTTCAGTTAAAAGTAGCTTCTGCTTTCCCAAAAGCCGAATTTGTAACCATAGAGCCCAGCAGCGAAGATGACTGGGAAATACTGGAGCTTAACTCGGAGTTGGCTGAGGAGGTCATTTTGAAACAGGTCCGAATTATTTCTCTCTTCTAATGACCAAATTGGTTCTCGCTCTTTACATTTATTTTGATTTGCAAGCTTAATGCTTTTATGATGAACATGAATGGTGACGCCATTTCGTATGTCCGTTCGCGTTGCCTCCTTGCTATTCGCTTTATATATTTTCTTAGTTTTAATTTGAAGATCTATTTTGTTGTTAGGTTGGTCTTGTCTACGAGGGCATGAAATTCCCGTTGTGGTTGCACGGGCATATTGTTGTGGAATTTCTTGTTGTTTCATCTCATCCTAGGAAGTCAGTAGGTGAGACAAAAATTAAATCATGCAAAGCATCCGTCTCTTCCTTCCGTGCATTTCCAAGTTATGCTCTCTAAAACTTTCGTTCCTCTTTAGTTCAACTTGTCCCAGGAACGGAAGTTGCCGTTGCACCGAAGAAGCGTAAAGTAAAAGCCGATCAGTATCAGAACGGCCAAAATGGAAGCTCAGTAAAGGAACAGGTTACAGGAAAAGCACTTCTACGTGTTCAGGAAGCAGAGAGGAGACACGTGCATGTTTTTGAATTTAAAGGCGCCGAGTTGGGTGTTTCACTTACGTCAGTTGTTTTCATACATCCAGAAACAGCAAAAAAGCTCTCCTTTGATAATCTTCAATTGGTGACCATCTTCCCTAAATTAGTACCGAAGGAGAGTGCTCAGAACCAAAAAGATAATGCCCTAAAGAAAGGTTTTAAAGAGAATAAAGAGGTATTATTGCCTAGTAAAGAAACGTCTACAAATCTAATTGTTCGTGTACTACTTTCGGACTCGGTAGCGAAAGGACATGTTATGCTTCCTCGGTGTCTTCGCCATTTCATAAGAGCAGGTTTACATTCATGTAAGTATGCAATGACAAAGTTTTCATATTTCCTCAGTTATAACCTTCCTGAATTTGTCACATGTACCCTAGAAACTAGAATTTCCAATTATACACTTCAAAATCTCAAAGGGAACTTTCCTGATGAATTGATCGACTCCCCTGAATAAGATAAGCATGTAGTTATAAGAAGCTGCAATTTTGTCAGATTTTAAGGGTTATAATACAAATTATTTTATAAAAGGCCTTCCCTGCAACTCTCTGTATAATCATCGTTCTTTCATACTGAGTAGGCTACTTTTCTTCTCAGGGGTGTATGTGAAAAGATACTGCGTTAATTCAAAGAAGGAAGTTCCCTATATGACTCTCTCTCCCTGTCGGTTTAAGATGATCGGGAAGAAGAAGGAGGCTACTGATAATGATGAAACGGACATTAATGACAGGGACTCGGACAATAACTTTTTCTTGAAAGAGAGTACTCTTCCGAAGGAAATTCTTGTGGATGGAGATAACGGGGGTGATTTTAAATACGAGAAGAAGTTTCTTATCAAGTCATGGCTCATTAGTCAAATCAAATCTATTTCTTCCCAAATTGGTCAAACACCTCTAACTTCCGTGGTTTTACCAAATCAAAATTTGCTTCATTTCGAAGTGATCGATAAAAAATTGGGAAACAAAACGAAGGACAAATCTGCAGTTGAGCTCACTTATCTGTTGAGCGTTTCTTTTGATGAGTCTAATAATAGTGATTCAAATGATTGTTTCGAGCTCTTGCCGAATGGCAATGTCAGTGATCTAAGTAATTTGGATTTGTCGCTTGGAAATTTAGAATTTGGTGAAGCTGTTACTCTTGACTTAGCCTCAGAAAATAGTTTCAGCAGAAGCTTTGAACTGACTCCATCTTCTTTGAGCTGGATGAAGAAGGCTATTTCAGACGTCACAAACAGTAGGGTCTAATTCTTTTGTTTCTTTTCCATTCTATCATGTTGATTTTTTTTTTTTATTATTATTATAGTCTTCTTCTTTTTTTAATATTATCAGCGTCGTGAATTTATGCAAGCTGTGCAGGGTTATTTGTTCTTCTGTCTCCATCATCTTGGAAGTTATTAAAAAGCTTTGATTGTCCTCTTCCAGGGAATGTTCTTATTTATGGGCCACCGGTAGGTGGCTATATCTTTTATATTTGACATTTTAAAAATATTTAGCCCGAGTTGGAAAAGGGGGGAAAAAAAATGGAAAGAAAAGAAATTATTCGTTGTTGAGACATAACCACAGAAATCATTTACGGAATAATATAGTAATTTTTTACTTTGAACTTCATAATTGGTGTTTTTAATGTCTATTCAGTAATCTCAAACAGGTTTATCCTTCTAATTAATTTATTTTCCCTGCAGGGTTCTGGAAAAACTACATTGACCAAAGCTGCTGCAAAATATCTCGAGGAACACGAAGAGATCTTGGCACACATGTAGAACATTCAGCAATTTTTTACATTTTACGCCCCAGCTCTTTTAGATAACTTCTTAATTTTGCTATGACAAAACAAATTTCTTTAGGTTTGAGGTCTCTCTTCGTATATACTTTATAGCATTAAAACTGCATGAATATAAGTTTTGTTTAGTACTAAGTGGGAAAGTCTTTCACTTGCTTCGCTTGCAGAGTTCATATAAGTTGTTCGAAACTTGCTCTTGAGAAAAGCCAGACGATTCGAAAAGCAATTGCAGACTACATATCTGAGGCTCTAAGTCACTCGCCTTCAGTTATAATTTTTGATGATCTCGACAATATAATTTCATTTTCTTCGGATTCAGACGGATCACAGCTATCGAATTCTACCACTGCTTTGGTGAAATATTTGACTGATTTGATGGATGAATACAGGGTGTGTTTGCTATCATGCATGTAGCGACCTTTATTTTCTATATGTTCAGATTTCCTATCTATCTATCCCTGCTTAATCATCTAATTCTATTCACGACCCACCCAACTCATGCATTCTCATTGAAATGGCTATTTCTCACAAAATTGCCCTTTTGAGTTGGTAATATCCTCCAAGTTGGTTTTGTGTTAGAAAAGTACAAGGGCATGTATATAAAGAATTAAATTTTTGAAGGCAAAAAACATGAAAATCGAGGTTTTGTAGCATATAAATATAAATGTAAAATCTCATTCTGTTATTGCTAAACGTCACAAATTTCTATTATTCCTCAACATCGATATTTCATAAGTTATTATCTTATTTACTTTTCCTCATTAGGAGAAAAGCTGGAATTCGTGCGGATATGGCCCTATCGCATTTATGGCTTCAGCGCAGTCACTTGGGAATCTTCCTCAGGCTTTGACATCTTCAGGTTCTTAATTTTCCGTAGAGCTTGTTTATCTCTGCTGATGTTCCTGCAGAATTGTTGTTTGAGTAGAGCTGTTTGCGAAGCACTTATAGCTTTTCGTAAAAGTCTTCTATCAGCCACCTTCTGCTGCAAAAATAGAAGGTTCAAATTGGAGCTTACGCTTTTGGGGCCCAGAAGCTCATTTTAGCTTTCTAGCCACAGAAAAAGCCTTAAAATTTTGTTTGCCCAGCATGTTTGAATTGCTTACCTGTCTTCTTTTTTTTTTTTTTTTTTTTGTCTTTTCTGGGTTCACAGGGAGATTTGATTTTCATGTTCAACTTTCTGCTCCTGCTGTTCCTGAACGTGGAGCAATATTGAAGCATGAAGTTGAAAAGCGTGCTTTGCAGTGTTCTGATGATTTTCTTACTGAAATTGCTTCCAAATGTGACGGATACGATGCATATGATTTGGTATTCTTCTCCTTAACTAAGTATCCATGATTTTCCTCTAGAAAAAGAAAATGTCGCATTGGCTCTTAAAATGATCTATTTTTGTATATCCTCCCGAAATCTGAACTTCATATATGAACTTCAACAATTTGATTTCTTACATTATACCTCTAAGATGCTTCTCCTTGCCAGGGACGAAGCCAGAATTTTAGCTTTAGGGGGGCCAAAAATATATTATACAAAATATATTAATTTTAAAAAATTATTAATAAAAAATGATATATAAGTAATTTTTTTGTTCATTAGCTTTCGAGTTTTAATATATATTTTTTAAGAAAAGAATAGAGTATAGTTATCTTTACCATTAAAATAATACTATTTTAGATATCTATAAAAAAAATTATTTTAAAAAATCAAGTATTAAAATTTAGTATAATTTGCAAATCAAGTATTACGATATATCAAAAAATTAAGTATTACGATACGTTTGAGTCAATTAAATTTATATTTCGTGGCCCACAAAATAACATTATTTTTTTTTAAAAAAAATCATTTTGGCCCCTAAAATTTACACTATTTTTATTTTTTTTAATAACTTAATAATGGACTGATATGCAATTTTTAAAATATTGGGAGGGCCATGGCCACTGTGGGTCTCTACATAGCTTCGTCCCTGCTCCTTGCACAAACCTCATTCAAAACTATATCATCTTCCTTTGAATTAAATGATGTTACAACATAATTTACTGGTTATTTTCGTAAGAAACTGCACTTACGTAACATATATATGAAAATTCAGATCTTACGGGAATGCACATGTAATTAGATGATATTGCAGGGGAATATCTGAAACGACATTACTAGGTTTATATTCCAGTTTTGGCGGTTGATTTTTTATTTTGTTGTAATTTCCAGGGAATTTTGGTTGATAGGGCTGTGCATGCTGCTGCTAGTCGATTTTTGTCGTCTTCCGGTGATGTCTATACAGGAGACAGAAAACCTGCGTTAGAGAAGGAAGATTTTGTAAAAGCCATGCATAATTTCGTCCCAGTTGCCATGCGGGGTCTCACGAAAATAGCTCCAGAAAGCGGACGCGGTGGATGGGAGGATGTCGGTGGGCTTAACGCCACACGCAGCGCCATTCAAGAGGTGCATATTGTATCAAATATATGGATAGTCCCTGCATTATCCTGATACCGCAAACTTACATTCCTGAGTTTTTTTCTTCAGCACTTTAGTCCCTGAACTTTCACATATATCGCCCTTCCATCTCTGATCGGAAAAAAAAAAAAAAAAAAAAAAATCAAACTTTTCCTTGAAATTACTGTTTTACCCTTCAATAAATGCCTTATTGTTTCGTGGTATTTGGAATATGGTTAAAAATGTTATTTTATGCGTTAAAGGCCACATATTAGCAGTCGGATGGAGTTGCAATTTATGTGAAAGTCTAGGGACTTGTGTTTAAGTGCAAAGTATAGGGCCCGGGATAGTTCAAGGACTATAACGGTGCAAATGTTTCTTTTTCTTAAATTATATATTGCTTATTTCGTTCTATTCTTCTATACTTTATTCGAGATGTCGAAATGATTTTCTTTCAAATTTTCTTTTTAATTGCAGATAATAGAAATACCCTCCAAGTTCCCTAGTATTTTTGCTCAATCACCTCTTAGATTGAGATCGAATGTTCTTTTATATGGACCTCCTGGCTGTGGGAAAACACACACAGTGGGAGCAGCGGCTGCAGCGTCTTCGCTTAGATTTATTTCAGTTAAGGGGCCCGAGCTTCTGAACAAGTACATCGGCGCTTCTGAGCAGGCTGTAAGTCAACTAACTAATTATCCCTTTATTAAAATAGCTTATCTAGATAGTGGCGTCCAAACATATTAGAATCACAAAGTTTATTCGCCAAAGATCATATTAAAAGCCAGAAATCTTATATCAATTGTGTCATAATTGTTAGCTCTTAAGGCTAAGTTTTCTATCATTTATAACATTTTGAATCCGTTCTCCCAAAATTCTATCAGTTTAATGAAATTATGATCTGTGTCTTTTCTTCTTAAGACTATTATCTGTGTACTGAAATAGGGCCGTTCAATTTCTGTACGATTTGGCCTAATAACCGTTGTTTAAAAATGTTTGGTCTGTAATTCGACATCTTCACTAGAGCTAAGTTGGAAAATCAAATTAAAATTCTTAATATTTTCAACCGTAACTCCAGGTCCGAGATCTGTTTTCAAAAGCAGTCGCTGCAGCACCTTGCCTTCTTTTCTTCGATGAATTTGACTCTATCGCGCCAAAAAGAGGGCATGACAATACGGGAGTTACCGATCGTGTTGTCAATCAGGTAAAATCAATGAGTAATTTTGGGGCGGCCTGTTTGGCTTGGCTGGAGCTTTGACGTTCTCTAAGTAGAGCTGTTTGAAGAAACACTAACAACTTCTCTCTAAGGTAGAAGCAAAGGCTTCAAAGTCGATCTTTTAACTTTGGGGCTTCAAACTTTTTTGTTAGCAAAACGCTCGGTTTTTGGAAGCACGAAAAGCTAGGCCAAACAGACACTAGATATTCTTTGAAATTAGATTATATCTCATATCCCAAATGGTTGTATTTGTGGCCACCCATTGCTGGATCCTGTTATTATGCTTAATCTGCAGCTGCTGACTGAATTAGATGGCGTGGAAACCTTGACAGGAGTGTTTGTATTCGCTGCTACTAGGTAAGTCCTTTTTTGAAATGCTATTATTCTCAAGTCAATATATAAATTGTTCATATTTTAAATCTATAAAACATGTAAAATTTGTCCTTTGTTTATTGAAGGTACTTACGATTTATATTTAATGTACAAATGCAGTTATGGGCTTTCTTAAGTAGCCTTGAAATTTACTACTTATACTATCAGTTTGCGGTTATAAATTCTTTTTGTATGTATTTGCTATTATCTTCTAATGATTGATTAATTAGATTCTGTACTGTAAACCAGCCGTCCGGATCTTCTTGATGCCGCACTCTTGCGACCTGGAAGGTTTGATCGTCTTCTGTTTTGCGATTTCCCTCAGTGGCATGAACGGCTGGATATTCTTACCGTTCTTTCGAAAAAGGTTTTTAACCTCTTTCTTTTACTTTCATTATGATTCTCATTTTTCTTCACTTTCGGTATTTCCTTCGCACTTTGTATTGTTTTTCGAATTTGATATTTAAGCTTTGAAGCTTGTCTTAGTACCTAAAGTTCAGTCTGATTTCGATTTCATCCTTGAGAGATTCAATTTTGGTGATGTCCAAAGATGCTGCTGGGCTATTTCCAACAGTAGAGTAGAAAATAATAACTCTGCTGGGTGATTTCGAGGAAGGAAAAAAGAAAAACTAATAACTATTCCAATTCCTTTTTTTTTCTTTTTTGTGTAATCTTTTCCTTCTTTAGAAAAGGTAAATGATTCTCATATGATAATCGGGTTTCTCCCAGCTTCCTTTGGCGAGTGATGTGAGTCTTGCGGAAGTAGCTTCTATGACCGAAGGATTCAGCGGTGCTGATCTCCAAGCACTTTTGTCGGATGCGCAGCTCGCAGCAGTTCATGAGCTTTTGGAGAGTGGAGAGAATGACATGCAGGGGAAAGCTCCTATAATCGGGAATGAGCTTCTCGGAACGGTTGCTTTGAAAGCTCGGCCTTCAGTCTCCGAAGCCGAAAAGAGTAGACTTTACGAGATTTACAGCCAATTTTCTGAGGCGAAGAAGCCAGTTTCTGCTCAGGTCTGTACCCGATACTCCATCTAAAGGACACGCATGCTGTAAAAAATAAGAAAACTAATTTCGCCTCCTTTAGAAAGTTTTTACAGCCGCTGATGTGGCAGTCGAGTATCGGCTCGTAGTCATACCCACCATGATGGGATCCCTCCACATCAGCACAGTTGTAGAAACTGTTAGTGGGCATAGCTTAACTCTTCTGCAAGAGTGCTTTTGAGTGGAGCTGTCACGTCCTGAGACCGCTAATTTGGTCGGTTCGGGTATGTTAATGGATCCGCCAATCGGGCATGACCTCTCTATATCCGAAAAGAATACCAATTATCTCAAACGGCGAATGCGCAATGAGAATACATGTATATCAGAGTAAAACTACTACTAAACTGAACATTCAACTTTAAACATAGATACAACTGGAGCTGTTTACGCTTCGCACTTCTGCCAAAGGCTCTAAAATATTTCGTGCATCGAATACCGGGCTTCCGCTTACGGCAGTTTAGCAAATGGTGATCCATATTCCCTTCAATTCATAAATAATATTATTTCTCCCTGCAGATGAGAGATAAAAAGGGCAAAAGGGCAACTTTAGCGTGACCTCTTCCCGAAACAGAATTATACATTATACCATGAGCTCCAAACGAAAGACCTTTTCCCAAGGTAATCACTATTTGCTCAAGCGATTATACTGATGCTTTTTAGAGCTGTTATTTGGTCTTACCCTCCAAGGGCTCAAGTATGTTTCTAATCTGAGGAGCTCAAATCAAGCCTTTGTCGAGGAAGCTCGGAATGAACTGCATCTATTCATCAAAACATCGATCGCTTCCTATGACTCGAGGGGAAAGTACGCAAGTTTGGAATAAATTTCTTAGACTCGGAAGCAATTCCGGTCTCATATAGATAGATATTGTAAACTATTCTTTTTTCCTTTTTAACGCACGAGCGACTCATACAAGTAGCTTCTAATGGATCCCCACTGCAAAAAATCCAACAATCAGTGGGGAGGGAAGCACAAAGTAGAAAATCAGTTCTCATAGAAGAAAACATCCCAGTGGATTTTTGTTTTTTTTATATATAATTTTTGGAATAAGTGGGTAATGTTGTTAATGGTGGAGGAGATGCTTTCCATCTTTTCTCCGAACTACAGAAAATAATAATATTTTGATTCATCTTTTCACTCATGTTGTAGTCAATTTAATGTTCTTTTCCGCATTCTTTTCTTATCAAGAACTGCTTTATACTATTGCGCGCAAACGGTGCTGTTCGATAGGAAGTGTTATATAGATTTTGCTCTGAAGTAGAATTGGATCTTCTGCTTTTGGATCTTATTTCTATATTATTATTTTCCGCAAAAGTAAATTGTCTGGACTTTTCGAAACTGTCAGCTGTTTTGTTACAGGTAATTCAGAGCCTTGTAGTGATTAGTAGTTTCTAATCTCATTTCAGTTTTCGACCACAGCATGCCAAATGAACGGAGAGTCAGTCGTGTCGTCTACGCTGACGAGTCTTGTCCATGGGAATGGCCAGAGTGGTGCAGCAGACAGCATGTTGTTATCAAGCAAGACTTTCCAGCCAAAGATGTGATGGCCTGCTCTAGCAGAAGAGTCTGATGTGCAGTGATACACTTGAATTTATATGGTGGGGGAGATGATTCCAATTTTAACCATCCATTTCTTTGACACAGTTGTGAATAGATGAGAAATGGCCACCTGCTGCTGTTGCTGCTGCTGCTGTTGTATTGTCCTCCTCAACCTCCCCTCCTTTCTCTCCGCATATCCGCCGATCAACTACACAATTCTCAACCCGCATAAGCCGTGCAGTCCTTGTGAGAGACTCAACTCGACACGCAACCGGACCACAGCACTGGAGCCAGAACCTGCGCTCGACTGGACCACAAAGAATCGTAAATCGTTTACTACTAAACCTTTACTGCTTACGGTAAGCCCGATCTTACCTAGTGTTTATCTTCTATGCGGTAAACCGTAATCCTTTAGGCCTTGTTTGAATGTCTGGATAGAATATCTACTGATTGCTTATTTGGTATGAAGGTATTCTCATGCAATTAAAAATTAGGTGTTTGATTTATGCTTCTTGAAAAGTTTGATGTCTGTGATTTAGTAGGATAGCATATTCTGGCTACGAGATGATCATTTTTCTTTAGAGTAATGTTAATTGTACATCCAAAAGTTAATGTACAGTGTACATCCTACACTCAATTTATTCTAGACATTTAATTTCACTCATAATGCATCAAATACTATAAGTTTTTTCTGAATAAAATAAAAAAAAAACTCATGCATTCAAACAATGTCATAAGAGTTGGAAGTTCAACTATAACTTTAAAGCCCCAGTAGTTTTGTATCGGATGGAAAATAAATTCTCAGCGAGAATATAAGCGATCAGACACGCCATTAATAATAAACGAGGTAAAGCATTTTGAGCTAGTAGTTTTAAAGTTCACCAAGTTATTATTGCTAGTGTGTCGAGTCGTTATAATTGGTATCATAGATAAATACCAGCCGAAAGTGTAAGAGCTCAGGGCTATGCAGCGTAAAAGGCTACACCACGAGTTTAGTAGAAATCACTTTTGAAATCTCACATCGATTGGTAATTCTAATCTATGTCTGTGAGATGTGATTAGGTTTGGACCTAACGAGGACGTCAGGATCTAAACGAAGAGAGTATATAAAGTCCTAATAGTCGCACATCGAATAAAAATTAGGTTTTGATTGAGAATATAAGAGATCAGACACGTTATTAATAATAACTCGGTTTAAACATTTTGGGGGCGATGGTTTGGACCTAATAAGTTATTATTGCTAGCGGAGGGTCGTTACAATATAAAAAATTATTGGTTGTCTTTGTACTCAAAATATAAGAAATTGCCTATATTTTACTTTTAATAATTAAAAATAAGTTTGTAAAGTTAACTTAACTTTCATAATATTGCAGGGCAAATTAATGAAGGAGAAAAGACCATGACACTCAATAAAATGTTAATAGGTATCTGTTCATATGCAACTTGTTTACTCATAATATTTCTTTGTGAAATTTAAAATACAAGAGAATATTTAGCTGTTCTATAAAAATTTACATTGAAATCTAAAAACTAGTATTTTTATTTCCGAAAAAATAATCCGGCAAAAACGGATAAAAAACTGAAAAAGAGATTTTCTACGGAATTTTTTTTTTTTTTCGAAAAACTTGTTTTCATACTTTTTCCAAGGAACCAAACAGTAAAAGATTTTATGCTGAAACACAAAATATGAGGAGAATATTTTATTCTGCAATTTGAACACCATGGAGAATCCTCTTTATTTTGTTCAGGTGGAATTGGATCATTAATGCTTGTTGTGTTCCTTGGGCTCTTACTCTCCTATTTCTGCTTCACTGGGAAAATAAGCAGTCTGGCCTTCCCTGGGAAAAAAACTGAGCCAGGAAGCAGAGATAATAGAAAGTTAGAAGCCTTTCTGGAGAAGTTTGGCTCCCTGGCCCCTACAAGATACACCTGCCTTGATTAGGGGTGTCAACGAGCCGAACATGAGTGAGCTGGGGTCGGCTCATGTTTGGCTCGTTTAATAAACGAGCCGAACACGAGGTGGCTCGTTTAAATATCGAGCTGAAAAATTCGGCTCGTTTAATAAACGAGCCGAACACGAGCTGGCTCGCGAACAATAAATTTAATTTTCATTCATATTATTAGGTGTAAAGTTTAAAGAAAATTTAAAAATTAAAATTTTAATCTAATAATTAAAATCACAAAAAATTGATGGCCTAAAATCTAAATAGTAAAATATATATATATATATATATATATATATATATATATATATATATATATATATATATATATATATATATATATATATATATATATATATATATATTCGAGCTGTTATCGAGCCGAACACGAGCGAGCTGATCCCAGCTCGTGTTCGGCTCGTTTATTAAACGAGCTGAAAAATTCGGCTCGTGTTTGGCTCGTTTACTAGATGAACGATTCGATCTCGAGCTCATTTCGAGCCGAACACGAGCTGGCTCGCGAACAGCGAGCTGGATTGCCACCCCTAACCTTGATGTGGTAAAGATGACTTAGTTCCTTCAACCGCAAGCTCGGCGAGGGCGGCTACGGCGGCGTGTTCGAGGGCAGGCTCGACGACGGCCGCCCGGTCGCGGTGAAGGTCTTGAAAAGCGCGAAGGGCTCCGGAAAAGAGTTCTTCAATGAAGTCATCAGCATTGGCTGCACTTACCATGTCAACATTGTCAGCCTGCTCGGCTTCTGCCTGGAAGGTTCTAGCAGAGTCCTCATCTATGAGTTCATGCCGAACGGGTCGCTCGAAAAGTTCATACACAACCATAACAAGAACACGTTGGGGACGGCCTCGTCGGTGTTCGATTGGCGCAAGTTGTTAGATATCGCGACCGGCATTGCTCGGGGGTTAGAGTATCTGCATCACGGGTGCAACATCGGAATTCTGCACTTCGACATCAAGCCGCATAACATCCTGCTGGACGAAGACTACTCTCCGAAGATCTCCGACTTCGGTCTGGCCAAAATGTGTCGGTCGGCAGAAGGCGTTATATCGATGCTGGGGGCCAGGGGGACCGCGGGGTACATAGCCCCCGAGGTCTTCTCCCGGAGCTACGGGGCGGTGTCGAGTAAGTCTGACGTTTACAGCTACGGAATGCTAGTGCTAGAAATGGTCGGAGGAAGGAGGAACGTCGAAGCGCGCGTCGAGAACACGAGCGAGCTCTACTTCCCGTATTGGATTTACAAGCATGTCGAGTTGAACGACGGCTTAAAGTTGCTTCGCGCCGCGCGGGAGGGCGAGGTGGAGATCGCGAGGAGGATGATTCTGGTTGGATTGTGGTGCATTCAGATGAAACCGTCCGGCAGGCCGTCGATGAGCCAGGTCGTGGATATGCTGGAAGGCAGGATTTCAAACCTGGAGATCCTGCCAATGCCAGTGCTGTCTTCCCCTTCAAGGTCACTCAAACAGTCTCTCTCACAACAGTCTGGAGAGATTGTCTCAGGACTCACTCTCTGACAAATCCTGTCTGGCTGCTGCCTCAGATTCTAGAAATATCATTCAGTTAACAGAGATCTCAATTCATACCAAAACATGTAATCGACGACGACGAATCAATCGCAATCCCAAACCGAGAACCCTAGATATTAAAAGTAAAATTTTTCAAAAAACAAACAAACAGCATAGTTTACAAGGCCCACAATGTGTTATTATTCCCAGCCAACACCTTTTTATTTGTTAATTTATTTGCATAAAAATTCAACAAACAAAACTATTCACTCAAAATCATTCCTGCTTTCATACACAGTTAGAAGTTTTGATCCTATATACAACCAAAAATTGTCTCCTAAACCCTAATTTTTGCTGGAGTTTGCATGTCACATACCTCAGTGGGCTCAAAACAGCAGTTCTAAGCCCTCGGGTGGGTTCGAATTTTCTACTTTCTCTGCTGCCAATTCCTTCGATCCGCGTAGGAACTGATTCAAATATGATATGCGGCAACTTTTACAATGCCAACAATGCAGGAATCCCCCGTACGAATATGCTTCGTAGGTATAGGGGGTGTTTTCCTGGATATTCTTTTATGCACCTACTCTGTTTTTTCTCATAGAGCTGCAAAAAGGTCTGAGGATAGCCCCTCAGTTTCCTTACTCCGTGCTGAAATAGTGATCGTAAATCGACAGCCGGTCGAACGCATCGAAATCCGCCTTCAGCTCAACAAATTGGCTCCCGAGCTGCGCGCAGTTAGCGTCCGGCCACTTGCAACCTTCTCGCGTTCTAAATGGACACAACGACCCGCAAACCCGGTCTATCATCGGATCATCCGAGATCGGGGTGTCCTCGATAGCTGATATCGTTATCGCGAAATCGTCCTTTTCATCGAGCTGTTGACGAGAAGCAATAGAATCTCTTCGGAGAGAATGCGGTAGGCCTTCCCTTTTATCGAGCAGTGCGTTCACTTGGTCGATCGGATTCTCACCGTTGTTTGAGACGTGGACTTTGCACCCGAGCGATTGAAGTGCCCTTCTAATGGCGAGGCTCTCCCTGCAGGCCCTTTTAGCGATGGTTAGGGCAGAATAGCCAACCTGTTTTTCCTTTTGTAGTTCTGCATTTAACGAGCCCACTTTTATTCTTAGATCTTGGGCCCTCAATTCCGCCATCTCCTTTGCCTGCAGATTCATCGCAAAAATAAAGAAAATTGCATTGTGCAAAAGTACATCCAAGTAATTGAAATTTTAATAATGCTAGTGATGATGCTCTTTTTATGAAAGCGAGTAAAGGTACGTTATCACTTCAATTTCGCCTGCGTAGATTCAATTTTAGATTGCCGAAGTTTATTTCACCTGACGGCAAAGTCCTTTCATCTATCATCTGAAGAGA
Organism: Tillandsia leiboldiana; assembly: GCA_029204045.2. NCBI lineage: Eukaryota > Viridiplantae > Streptophyta > Magnoliopsida > Poales > Bromeliaceae > Tillandsia > Tillandsia leiboldiana. The sequence continues at coordinate 1,054,251 of CM055072.1, read as the reverse complement.
GGCGCACCATTGCCACTTTTTTGTTAAAATTGAAATTGGGATCAAACATTCGGGGACTAAAATTTATTACTGGGATAAAATTCAAAACTAGGGTCCGACTTTAGGTGCTAAATTGTTCGAAGTGAAACTTTGAGGGCAAAATTGAAATCGGAACCAAACTTTAGTGGCTAAATTGTAGCTATCGCAACAATTGATGCTAACCTCTAATTAACCAGCCGCATGCACAAGTCGAAGAACGAAAGTTTTACAAATAAAGAGAGAAGAGTACCTTCGCCGCCTCAGAATAGTTCTTGGACAAGGCGCGCCATTGAGATTCAAGCTCCCCGCCTTGTGATTCGGAAGGGCACGACCACCTGAGATGGAACTGGGGCCAGATTGTGGGGGCTAGGGTGGCAGCAGGCGGCAGCAGCGGACCGACATGCTTTGCTGGGTCGTAAAATATGTTGAGATGCACATGGGAGCTTCCCCCAGAAGCACGCAGGTTGGTTAAGTACATCCATAAGCACCCGCAAGCATCGGCAATATCGATCTGTTGTCTCTCTTTCTCACTGGGAAATCCAAAATGGCACACAATGTTGGTAATTCTATGAATTGCTATTCTGGAATTCAAAAGGATATATATATATATATATATATATAGGGGCAATTTTCTATATACCCCTAAAAATTTTCCTGTTTTTAGATTTACCCCTCTTAGAAGGCTAATATTAAAACTACCCTTCTTACGTTCCAACTTCTTTCTAAAATACCCTTGAAGTTAAATTCTGTTAGTGTACCGTTTGGAGCTGCCATTATCTGTGTGAAATTACTATTTTGCCCTTTCAAATATTCCTTTCTACCATAACCAACTTTTCTTATGTACCCTTAAAATTTTCAATAGTTTTAGTAGATAGGGACAAAATAGGTATATCTGATAGTTTTCAACTCCGATTATTATTTAACTCTAGTTTAACCCTAATTAACTTAACAAAGGGAAACGGTAGGGGTATTTTTAATAACGGTGGAACGTATGAAGGGTATATTGGAAAGAAAAAAATAAGAGGGATAAATCAGATATTTCTTCAGATTTCAGGGGTACACAGGCAATTATCTCTATATATATATATAAACAAAACAAGGCTTCCGCCACTGCCAATACTGCTAAAGCAGCAAAAACAGTGGACAATATCAGAAAGAGATCCTAATTTAGATGGACATCCGATGTAGGACAGAGAGTGCACTTGTAGAGCTGTAGACTCTATGAGTAGAACTTGTTGAAGGTTGTTTTGTGAAATTATTTACCAGAGAAAGGGCATCTTTTTATGCAAATTATTTTACAGCAGAATTAAGTAACCAACAAAATGAAAGCATGCGGAAACAGCAGAAGACGCCACATTTGATAGTATTGGGAGAACATTTCCTGTAATAGTAAACAAAAAGTACACTAAGTTGCACTTTTTCCAAGGAATTATTCCACATTTCGTCCTCTGAGTTCAAAGTTATATCAGCAGAGGAAGCTGCAACCAATCGGATCTTACTGGAATATTAGGACTTCAGATTATGCCAAACTCAAAATGCGTAGCAATATAAGCTTAAATAAATGTTTTTAAGTACCTGTTGCATAGGAAGTTTCCGAAGCGGCAAGACAACACACAATCCAGAAAATCAACTAGGAATGTCTGCATACACAAAGTGAATAGATATTGAGCTCAAGGACCAGCAGGGACAGTCAAGATAAGGGTCGGCATGGACAGAGCTTCTGCAGCAGGAAGAAAGCTGTCCAAAGAAACAGCAGTAGCTTTTCTGCAACATAAGCAAAAGGAGAAGCTCTAATTTGGAGCTCCTACTTCGATAATAACATTCTGGCTTCAGCAAAAGTTCTAAACATTTTATTTCCTCTTTGGAGTAGAAATATTGCTCAAAAGCCAAACCAAGCACGCGCCACAAAAGGATACTCACAGAAGAGAACTCGAATGCACAGGGGTACAAGCGTAGCAACTGCGCAACACAATCCACCCACTGAAGAAAGAGACACGTGATAAGAAACAAATCCAAATAGAATAGTAAAAGAAATACAAAATCCAACTAAAAAGAGACAAAAAAGAAGTTACATGAACTGCAACTTTGATAGGATTATACTATCAGGCTGGTCACGAGAAATCAAAGCGAGGAAAAAAAAAAAATCGTTCTAGATTCCAACCAAATTATTATAGAAAAATTATTTTCGAAACTTCAATCTTAAGTCGTGAATTCTGATTTCTAGAAATGTTGGATGCTATGTATTATCATGTCTAATGTCATGCATCGACAATTTGAAAGCCCTAGCAATGAATTTAAGGTAGAGATAGGAAGGGCATGGTGCTTCTAAAAGCACCCTAGAAGTTTGTATATATCAAACATAAGTATATAAAGAAATATTTTTCTAGATGGTGTGCCAATCTACTCACGCGACTAGCAATGCCAATGAAATTCAGAGAAAAATCCAGCTAATTTCAACAAACAATTGTGTGATGAAAAGATAAAGCAAAAGATAAATCACAGAAACTGGGGATCACTGTATCTGGAAGAAAGCGGTAAGAGTTACGATGAATGTCATGAAACCAATTACCAGGAAAACCAGTATGAATTAACCAATATACCTGTAAGAATATAGGAGAATAGTTATTTGACATCTGTCCGTGCGTAGAACCACTAGGAGATGATGACGATCCGGATCCTGAAGTATTCCGCATTGGTGAACTTGATAGACTCCCGACAGAAGATTGCCTGGATAATTCTGAGGGACCGCTACTATTTTCAGATACTGTTGGAATTCCCATTCGATCAGAGAAAGGATGACCAAATGCGAGCCAATCTTTCTCAACAAGAGCCTACAACGCGAAAGAGGATGTTATTTCTGCTCCTAGTCTGACAACAAGTTTAAAGGTTTTCGAAAGAAACATTAATGTGCAGAGCCCCCAAGAAAATCCAAAAGCATGTTAATGTCGCTCACCTGAAATCCCTTGAACGTCCGATAATAAGGATCGAGCATTAAGCCAGCAAGCGAGACAAGTTGAGTTGTTCGATCCCATCCATCACTACAAATTGAATACAAGATTTTCACGGAAAAAAACAAGCATGAACGTGCAAAAATTAAAGATTGAAATCAAATAAGAAGACTTCAAAAACTAGTAGTATGCTGCTAGATAAGACCTAATCACCAAAAAGATATATTACTTAAATCAAGACATTGAAATTTCACACCAACCTCAATCTTCATCAAATCTATGTAGGCAACTACTATGTAATCAACTTATCAAAACCATATTGACTGTCAATAAACCTAATTCGGGACTTCACATAAAATTTTATCAGAAAGCTTTAACAAGAGCACCCATAAGTTCATTTGCCTACCCAGATTCTCCACTAACTAGAGTTTACTTCTACGAGAAAATTAGCCAGTAACAGGACACAGGAAAACATAATCAGCCGATATGAGAAACACTAACTTGTAGATCAGTGTGCATTAAATTGTCAAAATAGTGATGGAGGGCAAAGAAAACCTGCAATGTGCTAGAACCGAGGCCGATTCTAGAGCAACCCGCGCAGCAATCCATGCAGCACCTGTCAGCACACTCTGTACATGGATCAACCAGCCGCTGACTCCTAGTGTGGAAACAGAAGCAGACATGCTACTAAGGTTTCCCCCACCCAAAGTCCACCCACCATTTCTCTGCAAAAATATGAAAGGAGATCACACTTTTAACTACATGCTCTATGATGTGACTACGAATATATGAGGGATGTTAATTCTTGAACAAGCTTCCGTGTACTGAAAGGAAAAAGTAGCAAGAATAGGCAGTGAAAAGCAGAATAACATGGAGAATGATTCAACGAACGCATCAAAGAGACTATGATAAAGTTGTTGGGACCCACACAAAGGAATAACAGCTTATATGAATTGGAGTAAATCTGAAAACAGTGAAATAGAATAGAGAATTTCCCACCGGAAGAAAATCGAAGAACGAGAAAATAACCAACAAAAAGGGAACAGGTGTCCAAGAGAGAGAGGAGGGGGGAGGGATGAAAATAAGGATTGAAACCCGAGGGACAAGAAGAAGAAAAAGAAGCAAAGGGATGAAACATCAGCATTATAAACCTGAAAAACCTCTTGAAAGTTGCAAATCTCAGCAGAAAAGGGGGCACTCCAATTCAACTACATAGTGGGCACCGATCTGCTAAATTGTAAGCACTAGTGTAGATACTAAACACAAACTCCTACATTTTTCATCATCTTACATAGTTACATATAATGTATATCTTACCAAAAACACAGTTTTTATAATCTAACGCTTGTAATTAGCAAAAGAACACACCAAGTTCCAAATATGAACCAGGGAGGCAGGGACTAACTGTTTAATGAGTCTTACGACAAGAGAATCAGCAAACTAACCAAGAATGATGACATTCCATCTGATGAAGTCGTGCCATTTGTGTCAACATACTCCCTGAGGCGAGAGAGGCTCTCTCTCATAACATGAATGTTACCTATCCCTAAAAAGACAACCTAAATGGAAAATCAAAATAAATTAAAAAATTAACAGCAAAAAAGAAGAAAACAATATTTGCACAAAAAGAATATGATAGATCCAATACATATAGATTTTATACATTAATGAAAAGCACACCTCAGATTGGAAATAGTTAGATGAAGATTCTGAGCCACCTCCCTTTGCTCCATTTGCTAGAGCATTAGCTCTAGGCCTTGCATCAACAATATAGAGCTTCCTGTGCATACATAGGTTATCTTGTAATCCAATTGCATAATAAATGCAGACCAAGGAGGATAACCGACAAAGGAATGGATAGCCACAGTACTAGTGCAGGAATAGAAAAAAAGAAGTATGTTATTTCCTCATTTGTCAACATAATGCGCGAACCCGCAAATGCGGATTCAGTCCCTTAACCACCCCAAACACACTGCATTCACAAATTGTCCTGGATTTGTTTGCATGAACAAGCTGCCTAATGCCATGCATTTTGGGTAAATATAAGATTTGCATATGGATGATTTGCTACAAAAACACATAAAAATCAAATTCTAAAAGCAAATCTATGTCATCTTAAATTTCCATTATTTCATAGTTAAACTACTCTTCATAAATTAGATTATTTGCAAGTTCCGAATGATCTTTACTATGCTACCATGTGTTAAATGGACCAAAGTAGGTCTTCAAAAGTTTTCAAACCTTCCTTTTTTCCCTTTATTGTTTTGTATTTCATTGCAGATTCTTACAGGTTTACTATAATTTTAAATAGTCTATAACCTTACATGAACTGTATCGGAAGTTTGTGGTAATTATCTCACTCAAAAGTAAGCCAATGACTTCTATAAAAAGGTTAGATGGCATAAGAGATTGGGCACCAAAATTACCTCCGTGATCCATCAATCATTTGGGTACAAAGTCCAGCTACAAGTTTCTCATCTGCATCACTGCAGAAAACTATTGTAAGTCACCAGTATTCTCAAATATCTCCTGCCATATGCATATTAAAGAAAAAGAGAGAGAGAGAAAAAAAAGACAAATCGACACAGACAAATAATAGTTACTTTCTAAGATTCATCATAAGACCAACAAGTGGCTGAGACGAACGTGCAAGAACAGCTCCGGTCCCTACATAAATCAAATAATCAATTTATTCGAAACAGCTAAGAACATGCATGAAAAGAGTCATTTTCTACTAAATATTTAAGTGTACACAAGTGATAATTCATAGTTGATGAATGGAACAAATATAAAGAAGTAATAAACATTCTGAATGCAATACCATATTTGAAGGAAAACTTTCATGCCTTGATGGTCTAGAGTCTAGATGAAGAATTGGAAGGTGATTAAGACTAGTTGATATGATTGTTCAGAGAAAATCAAATTTTCAATCGATCTAGCCACGTGGGTCCAATTGAGAAAAAATAAAGAAAGATATTTGCCTCCAGGAAAGCAATTAAAATTCATCCACAATGATCAGTTTTCAAATATTTTAAATGCACTCAAGCATAATAAATGGCACTAATCATCAACTAGTCGGATGTTGATGTATCAACTATTATTTTTACTGCATGGACCATACTGAAAAAAAGGATACTTTTTTCCTCTAGGAAAGCCATTAAAATTCATCCACAATGATCAATTTTCAAATATTTTAAATGCACTTAAGCATAATAAATGGCACTGATCTTCAACTAGTCGGATGTTTATGTATCAACTATTATTCTTGCAATTCTCATAATCAATGTATATATGCATTATATATGATAACACAATGTATCTATATATATTTGCAATTAATGTACGTATGTACATATTACGTACCAGGATCACACCACGAAATTACAGGCAACCGTCTACTCGCGCGAAAAGCAGAAGCTTGTTGTACTTCTTCATCACTGAATCGTAAACCAATCAAATCACATAAAAAAGTAAACCACCAGGATTAAAAGGCCCAAGAAAAATGCAAGTTTCGATATATAAAGGTTAAGTTCTGAGATTTTATAAACAAAATGTGAGTACCTGATACTCTTTGGTACCAGCAAAGCAGAAGGATAAGTCGGACATAATATATAGTTGGAGTTTATTACGGTGATTCTCCACCATTTGTTTGATTCAACTTGCCTTCTACTACTTGATACATGCAAGAAATTTGTCCCAAGAAGTCGATAATATTCTTTTAACAATCGCGACTGGGGGTTGGCATTACTAAACTTGGAAGGACCACAAGACATTGTATATAAATCCCACAATTGTGTGGGTTTTGTGTATCTCCGCAAAGCTTCGACAACTGCATGTCTCTGTAAGTGGTACAGAAAATATTAGATTTACTTCCACAAAAGATGCATGACGCATGATTAAACACTACTATAAATGAAAATTCTTTATATTGAAATTCTAGTTCTTGGTTCTCATCTTTCCTTCTCCCTAACATTGTAACACAATGAACCCGTAGGTGGTTTCTTTTCTTGGGAAGAAGAAGAGAGAGAGAGAGAGAGACATATACTAGATATGGCAAGATAGACAAATAGCAAGGTATATGATAACATGATATATGATCAAACGTTATGTACACGATACAATTAGAACACGGAAATGTGCGGCGAAGAGTCAGAGAACAAATATAATATGAAACTGCAAGAAAAGCAGAATAGCAAAGTTTCTCAGTGCAGACCTGCATAGTTCTAGGCCGAAATTGAAACATTATAATTCTCATATCTTTACCTGAATAAAAAAAGAACATAAAAATTAGCTTTATCCTCACGCAAAAGCAGCTACAGGTGAACAATTGCAATTTTACCATGAGTTCTTTCTCTATCTGTACTGTAAAACATTGCCCAAATTATGAACACAACAATTAAGGATGAATGGTGCATTTTACAAGAGCAAAAAGAAAAAATTATTCATATAACAGCATACAATAACTTAATGAAAATCTGCATTATCTATGTTATTGCCAGTGTCAGCATATAATATTTGAGCAAAAGGCTCAATGAAATTACATCACCAGACCCACAAGAGCTATATCAATTAAAGGACCTTTTCTCAGCGTAAATTATTTTATAGGAATGTAACAATGGTAAGAACATTTCTACACAAGCATTGAACTCTATCCAAACACAGAGAATTTTCTCACATAATTAATTTATGAAAAATCATGCGCCTTAATTAAGAACTCCCCATGTGCCCATCCCAATTCATTTCTACAAGAAACAGGAACATTATTGTGTTATTGTTTCCATCAAGAAGTGTGTGTGTGTGTGTGTTCGCAAGCAGAGTCTTTGTGGCGGTGGCGGTGTTTAAGGTATTATTTCAGAGGGAACTCTTATTTATTCTTTAATTTTATTTCTAAATGTTCCATCATACTGCAGTTGTTACATCAACAAAGTGCTAATCAACCTTTCTTCAGTATGAGATAATAGCCAAAATGGCCATTAAGTTTGCTTAACTGAAAGACTCCTTATAACTTCATTACGTGAACTAACAGCACCACAGTTAATATCTAAAGGATATTGATAAGCCCATCAGAAAATATATGTAAAGTCATGATTTTTTTTATTATTATTATTAATACAACTAATAAGAATGTTCCCAACATCCAAGCTCGCAGCATTAATTATGACCAAGTAATATGTTTTCAGCATTTAAACAGAAAAGCATACCAATAACTTGAAGAAGCTCGCGCGGTTGATACCTATCAGATTGCCGAGGGGCGGAAGGAAGCTTCACATCCTTCAGAGATCAAAATCATCGATGAGCATTAAGAAGAAAATTGAAAGGGCAATTAGACATTTAGGCCCCAAAGTTTGACCTTGAATTCATTTTGTCCTTATAGTTCAAGCGTAACAATGAAGTCTCAGAAGTATATTCTATGCCATAAATAAGCCTCCTATTAATCTACAATCTATAAAAAGTGATACATCAATGCAGCTGTTAAATTTGTCTGTGTTAAAGTTGAAATGTTGAGAACAAAATTGAACTTGAGATCAAATTTCAGGGACGAAAGTTAAATCCAAGGTAAACTTCCAGGATGAAATTGAGAATCTTCGGATGAAACCAAAATCGGGGGTCAAACATCAGCGACTAATATGGTAATTAGCCTAAACTTATGGAATGCGAACATAGATCTCAACAAACCTAATTACCAAGAAAAAAGGTCCCATATATTCCAGAATAGAACCAAACTTACATCAGTGAACTTCTCAATCGTTGTCAATGGTATGGTACCAAGTTCAATTATACCCTGCGTTAACTGATTCTGCATATAAAGTAAAAGTATATAATTATAAAAGATAATTTACGAAAAAGGAAAAAATAGTTACATTAATGCAAAATGCAGGCTTCCTTTAAGTTTGCGAAATATGATTTAAAAGTAGCTATTAAATCCCCAAAATGAAACATAAGCAATTTAAAATTCCATGCAAAAAATCAAAACATTAATAATTCTTACCACAAAAAGAAGACGAAAATTTGTTACCGACAGGGTACCTGCTTCCTTTGTATTTAGTAGAACCACACCGTGACCCTAGCAATAGTTAGATCAAAAGCAAATTATTAGCGCATAGAAGTAGCCTAGAAAGGACAAGTACTGGATTTTTCCACACTGACTTGCTGACTTCATGACTAATTTTTCAGTTCCATGCAATTACAAAGTTTAATTGTTTAGTGCAATTATGAAAATGGTACAGAACACCTTAAGGAAACCTTGTTCTGAATGTTCAAGCTTAGTTAATCCTATATAGGGGAGTTTTTGCCAAGTCTGAATTATTCTCTATGTTTACATACTTTTCCTGTACATATCATTATATATTATTGTCAATCTTCTACATTTAGATGTGTCTTGCACTACTCAACAACCCATCACAATCTTCAACCTTTTACCCTCTTCCTACTAGTATTGCCAAGTGTACCTCAAAAGGTCTCCTCCAATGCTATTAATGAGCCAGCAAATCTATGTGTCAGCAGATTAGTAGAACCATTTAGACTTATAATCTTATATAGCTAACATATAGAAATGTTGGCTCATCAGCAGCACTAAAGGGAATCTTCTAGGGTGCTCAAAGCATTATGTTTCCTTACCAACTTTCCAATAAAGATTTCCACCTTCAACAGTATCTTATTAGATCTTACAAATATTCCTTACAAAATTACTCTCTTATCTAATTACCAAGCTAAATTGAATATTCAAATCTCTATTTCTAAGCATAACTTCTCATTACAGCTCTAACAAAACTCAATAGCTATCTTATTCATTCACTATTCTATCCTCAATTTTCTAATTTTTCTAGTATTGCTCAACCACCGATCATAATCTTTTCAACTTTTTTCCCCTCATTTTCCTGCGAGTATTGTTCGACATACCTCCAAAGGTCCTCTCAAATACTGCTGATGAATCAACACTCCTATATGTCGGTAAATTAGTAGCTCAACATTTCAGACCTATGATATAATCCAGCTAACACATCCAGATGCCGACTCATCAGCAGCACTTGAGGGAATCTTTCAGGGTACCCAAATCATCAAATTTTTACCCTCGAGTCCCATAATCTTATAATCTCTACCTTCAACCCTATCTAATTAAGCCTTTCAACTATTCCTTTCATAAACACTTACGAAAACTCCCCAGTTCCTCCTATCCATCCATCAAACTTTTCCAGCTAAATTCCACTTTGCCCTAGCCCTAGACGCGGACCGTTATTTCACTACCACATTACAACAAACACATGCTCCGCAATCTAAACCTAACCAATTCACACAAAAGGATCGATCACAGCACAAAAAAACAAACAAACAAACCCTAATACTCAGAACCCAAAACCGAAATGAGGGCTATCGTTTCACGATCGTTACCTGGACGATGACCGCCTCCTCCTCCAACAGGAACCCCTCCATCCCGTCCCTCGGCGCCCTCGACACCGGCTACAACAACAACCCCACAAATAATACGACGCACCACAAGAGGCCAAACCCTAAGAGAGCGAAAGCCCCAAGCGAAAAACGAAACCCTAAGATCGATAGATAGAGAGAGAGAGAGAGGAGGAAGATGCGCATACGTCGATCTTGGTCCATTCTATGGCATCCCAGCTAGCGGCGCCGTCCATCGTCTCCGGCGATCTCCCCGCCGGCGGCGGCGGCGGCGGCGGCGGCGGAGTTAACGGCGTTAGGGATCCGTTCCGTCTCCGTTAGAGGGTAAGCGCTTCTCCGCCCAACACTTCTTGGCTTTTTTTGGCTTTTGGGTTCATTTCGGGGTTTGCTTTAGAAAGAGGGGCCGTACGATTTATATATATATACGTCTTAAAAATATATATAATTAATAAATAAAATTAAAAATAAATTAGCAACTATAAACCTTATCCGATTTATAAATTATTTTTATGTGGCTACTTAAAGTTTCAAATTAATTTCATATAGTTTTCTATAAATATATCAAATAACAAATATATCTTAATTTTTATTTATTTATATATATATTATTTATTTAAATAAAAGGGACATATTTTAAAAAATAAAATTAATATTATATATATATTCTGTTAAAAAATAAATTATGAATTAATAATAATAATTTATAAATTAGATATATTTACAGAAAGATGTATAAAATTAATCTCAATTTTTTTAAAAATTATTTGATTTGAGTGGTAGATAACACTTAAATTTTAAACTTTAAACTAATTATTTATTTAATAATTAATTTGTAAAAATAGAAGTCACATTTAAAATTTAAAATCTCGATGACTAACTCAAATTAAATAATTTATTTTTTTAAAAAAAAAACTTAAATAACCAAAAAATTTAAAATTAGAAAAAAATGAAATTTATTTAAAAAAAAAATTAATTTTTTTAAATATCAAAATTTTGAAAATTTATTTAAAATAAAAGAAAAACACACACAATCGCGATGGGACTCGAATCCACAATTTTGAAGATTTATTTAATTTTTTTTAAATATCAAAATTTGAAATTTGTTCAAAAAAAGTATTTTTTTTAAATGTCAAAAATTTGAAAATTTATTTAAAATAAAAGAAAAACACACACACGATGGACTCGAACCCAGAATTTTGAATATTTATTTAAAAAATAATTTTTTAAATGTCAAAATTTGAAAAAATTATTTTTTGAATGTCAAAATTTTGAAAATCAATTTATAAATTATTTTTTAAAAGTACTAAAATTTTGAAAATTTATTTTAAATAAAAAAAAAACACACAAGATCGGGAAGGGACTCGAACCCACAATTTTAGAAATTTATTTTAAAAACTATTTTTTAAAACATCAAAAGTTTCAAAATTTATTTAAAATCTATTTTTTTAATGGCAAAATTTTGAAATTTATTTAAAAAATTACTTTTTTTAAATGTCAAAAATTTTTTAAAAAAAACACACAAGATCTGGAAGGGACTCGAACCCACAATTTTAGAAATTTATTTTAAAAACTATTTTTTAAAACATCAAAATTTTCAAAATTTATTTAAAATCTACTTTTTTTTTTAATGGCAAAATTTTTTTTTTAATGGCAAAATTTTGAAATTTATTTAAAAAATTACTTTTTTAAATGTCAAAAATTTTAAAAAAAAAACACACAAGATCCGGAATGGACTCGAACCCACAATTTTAGAAATTTATTTTAAAAACTATTTTTTAAAACATCAAAATTTTCATTTTAAAAATAATTTTAAAATAAGAAAAGGAAAAAATTTGATCACACGATCGCGATGGGACTCGAACCCACAATCTCCCGCTCCGGAGGCGAGCGCCTTATCCATTAGGCCACGCGACCCCCGTTTTCTAAAAATATTTAAACTTAAATATCTAACAAGTTAATATTTAAATTTTTTTTCAATTCTCTCACACCAAGGTTTATTTTGAATCGGGTATCCAATTTTTTAAATTTTAAATTTCATTACTCAACTTTTCAATTTATTTAATTTGAGTCGGTTAATAACATTTTGATTTTAAAATTTAAATTAATTAATTTAATAAATAAAATATACTGACTAAATCTGTAAAAAGACTAAAATTTTGTCATATTTAATAATTTATTTATAAAATTTTCTTGTAAATTTTTTTTTTCAATAATTGATTTCGACCCGGTGAGTCGAAATCAATTACGGTATTTTGAAAAATTTTAGTTTCGATCGACGGTCAAATTACAGTTAACCAAAAAACGGAAGTGGACATCTATGCCTGAAAATCACTTCGCTTTTCTCGAACCCAAACTCGAAAACCAAAATCCAAACCCGAACCCGAACTCGAAAATCAAAATCCGAAACAATTATTTCTCATTTTCTCTTTACAATATTTAAAAAATATATTAAATTAAATATAAATTTAAATATAAAATCAAATATTTATATACACATATATTATATAAATAATATAAAATCAATTCGAGCTCGGGTTTAGATCGGGTAAAGTCAAAATCCATATCCGAATTCAAATTCATCGAGTTTTTTATTTTTTATATCCGTTTAATAACAAGTAAATTCATTCCGTTCAGATTCTGGTTGGGATAAAATTTCAGGAGGTATCCGTATCCATTGAAATTCGTATTTTAGTATAAGTAGCCCATGTAGCTCATGTAGCTCATGTAGCACATTTACTAGTACCATTTATTACTATTTAAATTCAAAATTATAGTATCTTTGGTTACAAAGTTTCATAACAACTTATTAAACCACATTAATCCATATTAATGGCTTTAACTCCATGATAAAACCTTCCTTTTCTTTGCACATATAAAGGTAGATCAAATCACCACAAAGAGGGTGAACTAGTGAAGCGAGCGAACGAACTCGAAAAAGTGTTTCCAAATGATGGCACTAAGTCTTAGTGCCATAGCAAGCCTTGCACTGGCCGTCTTTTTCACTGCATGTAACGCAAGCCGTGATCTTCGTGAGACGACAGGCCCGACCGCCGGCGCCCCGTACACGACCCAGTATCTGTCGATCACCCCCGGGCCAAAGAGTGGCGGCCCTTACGTGATCGACTACGGGACCATCATCGACCCGCATTCGACTCGTAAGATCAAACCGGCGTTTTGGTGGGGGCTGCTGCCCCCAGGATGGCCAAGATCAGGCGAATCGAAGATCGACTGGACCTGGTGGTTCCCCTGGTTCCCCTGGGCCAAAAAGCCATCCCCCGAAGCCAAAAGCCCATACGATGTCCAGTTCCCCTGGGCCAAAAGGCCATTCCATGATCACCTGCCGCAGGTTTCGGTCACACCGAGGCCCCGCGGGCCTTCTTCCAAGTTACCCTAATCCATGTAACTTGGCCGAGGGTTAATAAATAACTCCTTGTTTAAAAGCAAACACAATGAAATTTTGTTGTTCTTCATCATCCATTGCTTGGTAACAAAAAATATATTAAGCTGATTAATCCGCAATGTTATTCATGCCCACAAAGAATTTGTATATCGAACTTGTTGCTCGCGTATCAATTGCGGTCCCAAAAGAAGACACGACATTATTTAAAGGGCAAAGTTCAACTTGTAACCTCGCCGTAGTTTACCGCATTTTCACTTTGCTATCCTGTCGCTTATAAAGTTGCATCGAAGCATTTTTACTTTACCGCTTTGCGGTTCAAAAAGTTACCGAAAACTAGCATGCGATTTTATTTTTATTTCACTACTGTGGATCTATGTTAAATAGGGTACATATTTTCGGGTGAAATGAAAAGAAGACCATGCGATAGTTAGAGCAACTTTTTGAGCCACAGGATGGCAGAGTGAAAATGCGCTAAGCCACAAAAAATACAGAACTATAATTTTCAGGTAAAAATATATAGAACTTATATGTGAACTATGAACCATTATGAATTGGCTGTCTAATCTTTCAAAATTTTAATTTTACTACCAAATATTTCCATTTGTTTAATTTGAGTCATTCAATGGCACTTTGACTTGAAAATTTGAAATGCGTCATTTATCTTTACATGTTTATTTAGTAAACTTCATACAATTCTCGCAACAATAAATTTAAAGTAAATAGTTAGCTTTAATTTTGAAGTCAAAGTATTGTTGACCGATTCAAATCAAACAAATTGAAACATATATCGGAAAGTAAAATCAAAATTTTAAAAAGTTTGATAGCTGACTCAAAATGGTCTATAATTTAGATAAGTTTTGCACGATAAATTTAAAGTATACTTTAATAGTTTAGTTAGTATACTTCGTACAATTCTCGCAACAATAAATTTAAAGTAAGTAGTTATCTTTAATTTTTAAGTCAAAGTATTGTCGACTGATTCAAATCAAACAAATTAAAATACTGAAGAGTAAAATCAAAATTTTAAAAAATTGGATATGTGACTCTGTACATTTTTACCTAATTTTCATCACAAATACATACCCCTAGTTACAATCAAACATCTCAAATATTTATTTCATCTAAAATTTCTTGTTGTTTTGTTATTCCTTTTCTTATATTTCATATCTAAAACTTGCTAATGCATGGAATTTAAAAAAAAGTGAAAACTAAGAACTCAACAATAAATTAATTTGTTTTTAAATATTTGAATTTAAAATTTGAAGATATTTAATAATAACATGCCTTTCTCCCATATCCAAATTCATAGGTCAACTAATAAATGAGCTAAAGTTAATTGGGATTTTTTTTTTTTTGATTAAACAGGGATATATCCTATTTGAAATTAAGAGTAAAGAAATAGAGGGAGGTACAATCCATGCGAACACAGATGAAATGTCCGAACTCTAGCTACCACAACAAAAAGAGACCACTGCAGCTGCCGTAGTCACCGCAGCGCATCACTGCAGCAGCGAGGTCTGCAACATCAGCGACACGTCAGCAAGAGCGTTAAAAAGACACACACAAACAGAGTGGAACCAGCAACACCAACAACAGCCCCAACTAGCATAAAAAATACAAAAAAAAAAGCCAAAATCGATGAGACTCAGTCATGGCAGATGAAAGTTAATTGGGACTTAACATTTGGTGTTAATTAGAAGTAAATAATCTGCATTTTGGAGGATACATCACTGTAAATAATGACACAATTTCAAAATGTATATATAAGTGTTTTGAGGGGAACTATTATAAAACTCTTACGACGAGCGCACAAATAAAAATGAAATCAATAGGCGATCACCACATAAAAACAATCCTCAAATACACGATAAAATAAGAGCATACAGATTTTTGTGAAAAAAATTTGCATCAAAAAAATTACGGGTAAAAAAAGGAGGGTTTCACTGTATAAAAAAGGGAATATAAAATTATTCTATGTTGTATCGCTCGATCTCTAACGAGTTTCTCTTAGCGCATTTTCTTCTTTGGTTTTTTCTCTTTTTTGTGATCGTGGCGATTCTAGTTTCTGTTGAGGAGACGGGATTATGGTAAAATTTTGATTTGATACTTTTGTTGTGGAATCCCAATTATAAGTATCAGAGCAGATTGCAAATTCATAAAATATGCTATCGGGACGAGTACCAGATTCCCAACACAATTTAATAATACCATTTATGACAATTGCGTTGTACCTAATACATTACTTTTTCAGCAAAAACTCACCTTAAATCTCTTTCTAACTAAGAAACATCCTAATAAGTTGGGAGTTACATCAACTCCAAAATTAAACACCATTAATTTTTCCATCTCAAACTCCCTTTCCCTCTATGATCTATATATATAGGTGCATCTTGAGAAAGCCCAAATGCAGTAGGGAGAGCAAAAACAAAATCCAAAAAAAAAAAAAAAAAAAAAAAAAACCCTAAAAGCCTCACAAATGGCTCAACTCATTGCCATAGTAATCTTTGCATTGGCGGCTTCTTTTACATTGAGTCACGCAGGCCGTGCTCTCCAGGAACAGGCTACCGGTCCCGTCGCCTATCCTCTCGAGGATCAGACTGTCGATCCGGTTGCCTACGCCCCTTTCACTTCTTACTACGTAACAATCAACCCCGAATTGTCAAGATTCAGCCAGATAAACAAGATCTCTCTGCAGGGATGGCTCGAGAATGCTCTCAACCCGCTAGTGCGTTGGTCTAATTCCATCATAAATAGGTTTTTGCCTCCCTACATCCTCCGCAAGCCGATCGTTTTCAATAAACCCAATTTGCCTTGAGCCATGTAACCTAATGAAAGGACATGATTTGATTGTTTAAGGAAAATGTTGCGAACGATCGAGTTTATGTGTAACAAACACAATCTATCATCATAATATGAAATTACGTACTACCTCTTATATTGTATTTCAATTGCTTGATGCCACATTACTTATGTTCTTCCATCTTCGTTTATCTTGCGATCACTCTTTAAATTCTTGCTTGGTCGTGCTGTAAGGTGTAGTGCTAAATATATATATATATATATATAGAGAGAGAAAGAGAGAGAGAGAGAGAGAGAGAGAGTGAGTGAGTGAATTCAGCTGGAATGCTATTAGTAGCAAACAGGCTCCGTTGTCATCCATTTGTTTTCATAATGAAAATTCTAAATTTTCACCGTTCATTAATTTTGACATGATTTACTTACTAAGTAATTGATGTCGAAAATTTATAATTTTTTTTTTCTAAAAATTTCATATACCTTAGATCATATCTAACGGTATAGATCGTTGATTAGAATATTCTAAAATTAATAATGAAATTATAATAATAAGGCCTTAATATTATCAATAGTATAGAAGCATTACTATATATATATTTTCAATAGTATAGGAGCATTACTATATATATGTATAGGAGCATTATAGGAGCATTACTATATATATGTATAGGAGCATTACTATATATGTAGTAAAGTTTATATATTTTTAAAAATACAAGCTCATCCATATTTGTAAATTTTTGTCATAAAATTTATATTGAGATTTGTACAATTGTATTTTCTTTTTCTCTCTTTTTAAATATTTTTACAATAACACATATCTCAATACAAATTCTATTATAAAAAATTTATAAATATAAATAAGTTTATACTTTTGAAAGTATATATAAGCTCTACTCTCTCTCTCTCTCTCTCTCTCTATATATATATATATATATATATATATATATATATAATCACACGTGATACTTGCATGGAATATTGAGCTATTGGAATTTTTTTATGGCTTCCAATTACTATATGGAAAATACTTCATGTACACCCTAAAAGTGATATATATCTTACACTCTATTTATTCGGAAATAGAATAAATTTTGCCGATCATTTCAAAATGACCAGTAGAAAATACCCCATCCTTAGATGGACTAAAAATGAGGTGTACATCATACACCTCTTTTGGAGTGTATGAGTAATATTGCTTTATATGAAAAATGCTTCATGTACGTACACCCCTAAAAGGGATGTATATGAAGCATTAATTGCTCTATATTGTTATGAATTTTTCACTAATTAATGTTATTTTATAGAAAATTTTCTTTATTTGTTAAAGGATTTTTTGTTTATTGTTTAATTTGGTTTTTTAAATTTTTGTGGGGCTCAATCCACTTCCATATATTAGAAGCTTGTTAAATTAATTTAAAAAGTTTTTTAAAAATTATGTGCTTAGTTTTAAAGAAACAATAAAAAGTATATATATATATATATATATATATATATATATTATATTTTTAATATTTTATGTACTGTGAATTGCACATGTACTTAATTAGTATATATATATACACACACACGAGCTATAATAAGCTAAAAGTGAGCGAGCTAATCCAAGTTGAGTTCGACTCTTTAAAATTTTGAGTTAAAAAATTAATTCATATTTAGACCGTTTATTAAACTAGCGATCGATCTCAAGGTCATTTTGAGCCGATCATAGGCTCCCTTGTGAACAGCAAGTTGAATTGTGATATATACAAAATGTTATTATAATTTTTTTCTCTATAATACTTTTTCATCGCATGGAACGAGCTCGGTCCGCTCCAAATGGAGCATAAAATTGAAGTTCACATTTTAACGGCAATTTAATAATAACATTTATGACAATTATGTTATACTAAATTAAATGTTTTTTCACTAAAAACTAAACTTAAACCCCTTTCTAATTAAGAAACAATTAATTTTTCCATCTCAAACTCCTTTTCCCTCTATGATATATATATATATATATATATATATATATATATATATATATATATATATATATATATATATATGATTAGGCTAGAATAATATCGATAGCACCAAGTCATTGGTGCTATCAAGTTTTTAGTTTTTGGATTAAAAAATGTGTGGTTAAGATGATAGTGGTCCCCTAGGGTTTACTAGGTAGTTGGTTGAATAGTAAAAATCTTAGGGGACCACTATAATCCCAATCACCAATTGTTTTGTGCTATCGGTAGTATTCTAGCCGGACTATATATATATATATATATATATATATATATATATATATATATATATATATATATATATATATATATATATATATATATATATATATATATATATATATATATATATATATATGCGCATCTTGAGGAAACCCAAATGCAGTAAAGAGAGCTAAAAAAAAAAAAAAAAAAACCCTAAAAGCCTCAAAAATGGCTCAAGTGACTGCCATAGTAATCTTTGCATTGGCGGCTTCTTTTACTTTGAGTCACGCCGGCCGTGCTCTCCAAGAACAGGCAGTCAGTCCCGTCGCCTATCCTCTTTCGGATCAGGCTTACGCTCCGTCCACTCCTGACTACATAACAATCACCCCCGATCTGTCAAGACTCAGCCAGATAAACAAGATCTCCCTGCAGGGATGGCTCGAGACCGCCCTCAACCCGATAGTGGACTGGACTAATTCCATCATAAATGGGTTTTTGTCTCCCTTCATCCGCAAACCGATCACTTTCAATAAACCCAATTTGCATTATTTGATTGTTTAAGGGAAAAAATTGTGAAAGATCGAGCTTATGTGTAACAATCACAATCTATCATCATAATATGAAATTGCTTGCCGGCTCTTTTATATTGTATTTCAATTGCTTAATGACAAATTACTTATGTTCTTCTATCTCCGTATATCTCGTGAATACTCTTTAAATAGCGCTATTGGAAGGAGCACTCAGAATTAGAAGCATTACATCAGATCTCCTGCTTTAGGGACTCAAAATCTCATTTATACTTTTCGATGCAATAGAAGCTCTACATAAATTTTGGCATCTAAATGCAATCGTAAACATTGGGATTTATCCCAGATTTTGCAAGTGGATGATCTGGGACGATCTAAATTCTGGATAAGTTTCAACCATTGAGAATAGCGAGAGGCGGTTACAACTACTCCGGATAAGTCTCAACCATTGAGGATAAGGCGGAGACAGTTACAATTACTTCTGTTAGGATAAGGATCGATATAGTTTTAGATGAATCGGGTTGTTAAACCAAATTGGATAAAGCTAATTTGGTTAAGAATAAAATTATTATTTTTCTTATTTTATGTAATCCTAAGCTATAAATAGGGGTCTATTGGCTTTTGTAAAGGCATTCCCAGTAAGAGAGTAAAAATAGAAAACTCTTCCATCTACAAATATATTCTTCGTCTTCTTTTTTCTCTCATCCCGGTTTCAGATATCCATCGGGGAGGCGCTGCGACATTGCCTCCTCCTCCGACGGATCAGTGGTACACCAATTAATCCTTCGAAAATATCATTTAGGTTCAAAAACTACTAACCACACATTACAATTTGCAAAAGTGTTATTATTATTATTTTTTCTTCTAATTTTTCTTTTTTCTTCGCCATTTTGGGCTTCATATAACATGTACAAAAACAAACCTTAGGGTTCAAATAGACATATAGTAAGCAAAATCGAAACTTATGTATTCTTTTTTGTGGTTGTGTTGATTATAATTTTTGTTGAGGAAACTGGTTTATGGTAAAAATTTGATTTGAAGTTTCTGTTGCGAAATTCCAACAACTAGTACGGAAGCAAGTATTGGATCAACAACAGTCAGTACTAAAGTGGGTTAGAGATTCATAATATTTGTTAGGGCAAATACCATATATCCAACAAAACTAAGCCATGCCCTTTTTTTTTTTTGGCATTTTTGTTCCAACATTTTCTTGATTTCAAAGATCCTCTCGCTAGGTAAGTTTTTTACTATGTTTTTTAAAATATCAAGTAATTGGTGCTTATAAGTTTTCTATCATTAGATCTTTCTCTTTGACTAATTTCAACTCTTAGATCATGTTATTCTACCAACTACCCACTAAATCTAAGGGGCCTGCTATTATTCTAGCCCCACATCCTTTTATCCAATGGCTAAAAATTTACAAATGCCGGGCTAAATCTAAGGGCCCGTTTGGATTCGGTATAGAATCGGGAATAGGAGGGATATCCCTCTTATTCTTCCAAACCCACCAGAAATCAATTGATATAGCTTGTTCCGGTACAACTAGAATAAGTGAGAATTACTGTTCTCACTCTTTCCAACCACCCTCTTACATTTTTCTTAAATACCCTTCCACGTCTACCGAGGCACCATCCCTCACCTCATCATTACATAATAAAGTTTGAGGGCAAAAAAAAAATTTACCTCAATTAAAATTCTTTATTCCTTATTCTCATACCAAACACAAAATCTCTTATCCCTGGAACCATCCCAAACGTTTTTTTACACTAGTTCCGTATTTTATACTTATCCCTGCAATAGGTAATTGTCTTATCTCACTACCAAACGGGCCCTTAAAAGCATAGAAGCTCAATTATATATAAAAGGAGAGAAAAAGAGAGAGTTAGGCTTCTATACTATCGATAGTACTCAAGTTATGGTACTATAGTTTCATTTTCGATTTTAGGGTGTTTAAATCAACGATCCACTCCGTTAAAAATAATCTAAGATATTTAAAGTGTTTAGAAAAAAATTTATATTTTTTCGACATAGTTTACTTTATAATCAAATTATTTCAAAATTATTAATTTTCAATGGCTATTATATCGAGTTTGTAGTTTAACGATGTAGAAGAATATAAATTTATTCAAATTTTGATAAAAAATACTTTAAACTATTTAAATCTAGATCAACATCTTTGATTTTGAATTCAAAACTTCTATCCTCAAATTTTAAAGATTATTTAATTTTTACCGTTCATCGTGACATAATTTATTTACTAAGAAAATAATATAAAAAAAATTAAAATTTTATTCCTAGATTTGAATAATATGAGACTATAAAATCAGAACTCCGGTACTATCAATATTATAGGAGCCTAACTCTCACTCTTTCTCGCTATATAATAACAATAATAATAATAATAATAATAATATTTTTATGTTTCTCAATCATTTCTTAATTTATCAATCAACACAATTTATAATTTTCAATCTATTTAACTTTAATAAATAAAACATACTTCAAAAATCTATTGCGATTCATTCTTTTTTTTTTTTTTTTTTTTTTTTTTTTTTTTTTTTTTTTTTATCAAACTGAATAATTATAATTAATTAAAATTCATTAAATTAAAATACAAAATCAACTTCTATGAAAATTTACTAACAAAAATACTTTTTATATTTTAAATGAAACTATTTTAAAATTTTTTAATTTTTTTGCACACAGCTTGCGTTTCAGGCAAACTTTTATTTGGTATTTATTTATTTATAAATATTTTTATTCATGAATATATATATATATATATATATATATATATATATATATATATAATTAGGCTGAAATACTATCGATAGTACCAAATTATTGGTACTATTAATTTTTTAACCTTTGGATTAAAAGATGAAAGATGATAGTGGTCTTCTAGGTTTAGTAGGTGGTTGGTTGAATAGTAAAAATATTAGGAGACCACTATAATTGAGCTCCTTTATTTTTAAAAGTACGTACTTGTCAGTTTTTAGCTATTGGATGAAAGGACGGTTAGAATAATAGTAGACTTATTAGGTTTAGTGGGTGATTGATGAAATAGCATAATATAAAGGGTTAAATTAATCAAAAAGATAGATCTAACGATAAAAAATTTATAAGCACCAATTGCTTGGTATTTTTAAAAGAATAATAGTCGAACTCTCTTTCTATCTATATATAGACCTAGATTGTTATACTATTAATAACACGAAGTCGTTGGTCTATTAAGTTTTCAACTTTTGGATAAAATAATATATGGTTAGGGTAATAATAGTTCTCTAGGGTTTAGTGGGTGGTTGGTAGAATAGTATAATCTAATAAA
Organism: Tillandsia leiboldiana; assembly: GCA_029204045.2. Classification (NCBI taxonomy): domain Eukaryota; kingdom Viridiplantae; phylum Streptophyta; class Magnoliopsida; order Poales; family Bromeliaceae; genus Tillandsia; species Tillandsia leiboldiana. The sequence continues at coordinate 1,031,623 of CM055072.1, read as the reverse complement.
TAGAAATGATCAAAATGATAGATCTAACGGTAGAAAACTTGGTAGCATCAAGTGCCTGGTACTATCAAAATATAGTAACGAGACTCTCTCTCTATATGAGCTATATCGAGTCGAACACGAGTGAGCTAACTTTAGCTAGTGTTTAGCTTATTAGAATTTTGTGCTGAAAAATTCAGCTCGTGTTCAGGCTGATTTTTAAACAAATAATTAATTTTGAACTTATTTCGAGCCGAACAAGGACCGATGGATAACAAGAAAAAGCTGTGGAGCAAAGTTGGAGTTAACACACACACACCCCCAAAAAAAAAAAAAAAAAAAAAAAAAAAAAAAAAAATCCCCTCCAATCCCTACGGCTAGTTTTTAAGCCACATTCAAATTTCAAATTTTCAAATTTCCCAAACCCCACCCCAACCACAAAACCCAATGCCTTTTTCCCCCTTCTCCTGCCACAGCACAGTTTCACCTCCCCCCAAACACACACACACAACACACACAAGACACAAAACCCTCGAACTCGGCGCAATTGTTGTGTACTAATAAATCAAAATCAGCGCAAAAAAAGAGGAAAAATGAGCCATTAATTCGCAGGGGAGCCAAAACCCACTTCTTTTATTCGAGGGTTTTTGGCTTTGGAGCTCCTAATCTGTGTTTTGCAGCTCAAGAGCTAAGTAGAGAGAGTGAGAGAGAGAGAGAGAGAGGGAAAATTTGTTTGATCCTGCAGAAAAATTGCTTTTTTTTTTTTTTTTTCACTTCTTATTTTATAAAGCTTTGGATGGAGCTTGAGAGTGGAAGATGATGTGAGGTAATAATAACACTCTTAAATGTAATTTTTTTTTTTTTTTTTAGTGTGATTTAAAGTGTGTTTGATTCAGCTCAGCTCAGCTCAAAAGCGCTTCTTCCTTGTATAATCCTTTAGTAGGTTTGCAGTTTTTTTTTTTTAATTTTAGTGTTTTTGAGTTTGTAAGAATCAAAGATGTTTGTTTGATCTTTTGATCATTTTTAGCATCTTTATTTGAATCTGCAATCTTTTTTAACTGTAGGTAACAATAGCTCGCATTTTCGCTGACAAATTAATCGAGAAAATGAGAGAAGAGATCATCATGTTCGATAACCGAACGAAGCCCTGCAAATGTTCGGTGTACAATCAACACTCGAAAGCCGAATCAAGAACAAATTTGAACCATTTGAAGCCCAAATTCGGCTCCTCGTGGGGCTCCCAAATCGTGCGGGGATTCACCACCGACAAGAAGGCCAAACACCAAACTGCGAATCCGACCAAAAAGCCGCCCCTCGGTTGCTCGGACCACTCAATTGCCAACAATCAGAATGCGCAAAACCATTCTCGGGTTAAGCGGTCGCTCATCGGCGAATTCCCCGCAAACACTGCCCAAGTTCATCCACATCTTGGATTCGATTGCAATTACATCAAGTCGCCTTCTTCGCACAATCTCGTTCTCGAGCTCGATCAACTTAGAGAGTTACTTAGAGAATCCAAGGAGAGGGAATTGGCGCTGAGATGCGAGCTTTTACAGTACAAAGAAAACCCGAGAGTTTCGGAGCTTGAATCGGAGCTCGACATCAAAAGAAACGATATCGAAAAGCTTAACTCAACGGTCGAATCACTCGAAGCCGAGAAGACGAATCTTTGCGAGCAATTAGCATCCTTATCTTGTTGTAACCACGAAGAAAGCTCGGTATTGGATTCGGGTGGTTCGGAGAGAAATGCGTCGTCCTCTTACAAGAATTTAGAGATCGAAGTCGTTCAGTTGCGCCGACTGAACAAAGAATTACAGCTTCATAAGAGGAATCTCGCATTTCGGCTCTCCTCCGCAGAATCTAAGCTTGCTCGCTTCGCCAAGGACTCGGAGGTACAATTTGCCTGTGCTTCTGTGATTCTGCAATTTCGGTTCGATTTTTCTTTTCTGCAGCTTTTAATGAAGATCTTCTTTTGGATGTTCTAGTAGAAACTTGCAGTTGCTCACTGTGTTGTCGATTCACGGTGTTGTTGATTTGTTTGTAGAGTGATATAGTTGCGAAGGTTCAAGCCGAGGCTTCGGTGTTGAGGCACACTAACGCGAACTTGAGCAAGCAAGTCGAGGGTCTACAAATGAGCCGACTGACCGAAGTCGAGGAGCTCGCCTACCTCCGGTGGATCAACTCGTGCTTGCGCCACGAGCTTTCGGACAAAGAATGGCGGCAAGTGATTGATTTAGATGATGATGTCGGTTGCAAAGATGTGGAAATCATATGCGTCGAGGATATTTCTAGCCTTGTCGACACTTACAAGAAAGTTGATCTCGAGGAAGATGTCGTAAAATGGCCTCAAAGTGGTGAGAATTGCAGGAACTCGGAGGTTTACGAAGCAATTCTAGACAAAGATTGGGTTGAGGCGCAAAAAGGGACAAGCCCGAGTAGAAGGCATTCTATAAGCGGCCCGAACGGTTGCGAAGAAGACGAGGACTTGAGTGTCATCAAGAGGCGCCAATCCGACAATTTTATTTGCCACAAAGAAGTCGAGAGTAAACACAAACTACTCGCAGAGAAATACAATCTTGGAGGTGTTCCGACCTCGAGATCGTTCGCGGGCAAGGCCGAAACATGCAAACTAGCCACTCTCGACGTCGAGAAGCGTGCGTTGCGCGTACCCAATCCTCCGCCGAGGCCTTCAAATTGTAATCCTAACGTCGGTAGTTCGAACGGGTCCAATTTGAAACCGCCACCACCACCTCCGCCTCCGCCGCCACCGCCGCCGCCAAAATTCTCTACGAGAAGCACAGGAGTGATGCGGCGGGCACCGCAAGTCGCTGAGCTATACCATTCTCTTATGAAGCGGGATTCGAGAAGAGATTCTTGCGGCGGAGCGATATGCGAAGCTCCGAACGTCGCAAACGTTCGAAGTAGCATGATCGGTGAAATCGAAAATCGGTCCTCTCATTTGTTGGCTGTAAGAAAACTCTATTCATCTCAACCATTCTACTTTCGATACAAATCCCTGCAAAATTATCTACTTTCATGTACTGTAATAAGATTTTCGAATGGCGTTTTCGTCGAATGTTAGTAGAATAGTACTCTATTTTGTAAGGTTACAAATCTTTCGTTCTTCTTGTCGTGCGCAGATAAAAGCCGACATTGAGACTCAAGGCGAATTTGTGAAATCATTGATAAAGGAGGTGAACGATGCAGCTTATACCGACATCGAGGATGTAGTTGCCTTCGTGAAGTGGCTCGATGACGAACTATGCTTTCTAGTACGAAATTTTGTTTACAAAGTTCGGTATATATAGTACTAGTAGTAGTATAAACTGAAATCGGAACACTACATTTCTTAAAAATTGTATTCAAGGTTGACGAAAGGGCGGTGTTGAAGCACTTTGAATGGCCAGAGAGAAAAGCTGACGCTCTTCGCGAAGCGGCGTTTGGGTACCGGGATCTAAAAAAATTGGAAGCAGATGTTTCGAACTACGAGGACGATTCGCGCCTTCCTTGCGACGTCGCGCTAAAGAAGATGGTCTCATTGTCTGAAAGGTTGGTAAATAATAATAATCACTAGAGTTTTGTTTTTTCTTTCTGAGTTAACAGTAAACGACGCTGTCGCGTCGCGTTTTTTCGAATTTAGGATGGAGCGAAGTGTCTACAATCTATTGAGGACGAGGGATTCGATGTTGCGCCATTGCAAGGAGTTCAAAATTCCCGCAGATTGGATGCTTGATAACGGAATAGTTAGCAAGGTATATATATCTATATATGCCTACGATTGTCGAATGTTTCGAAATCCTTCTTATATTTCATACAGTTTTATTGAAACACAAGGATCATACATGAAATTTTAGATGAAGTTTGCGTCGGTGAAGTTGGCGAAGAAGTATATGAAGAGAGTGGCTACTGAACTTCAGTCCATGGGGATGTCGAACAAAGATCCGGCATTGGAGTACATGATGCTTCAGGGAGTGAGATTTGCCTTCAGAATTCATCAGGTACGTTCGCGCAAAGTGCGATCGATGGTGCTCTGTCGGATTTTTAGCTGACGAAACTGCAATTTCAAACCAAAACAAAGTAGAATCGGTGTCGCGGTCTATGTACATTTTTTACAGTTTTAGTGTCTCCAATTTAACAATTTTCGCGGTTATACCGACAATGCAGTTTGCGGGAGGATTCGACGCAGAGACGATGGACGCATTCGAAGAGCTTCGGAACCTCGCACACGTTAGAAACAAAACCTAAGGAGAGGATCTTTGGAATCAAGAACATGTTGGAACAAAAATGCGAAAAAGAAGAAGAAAAAAAGGCTTAGTTTCTCAATAAGCTTAGAACACTACTACATGTATTGGATGTATACATAAGTTTTGATTGTGTTTACTATAATGTCTATTTGAACTCTATGGTTTGTTCTTGTACATGTTTTGAAGCCCTAAAAGGCCAAAAAAAAAAAGAAAAATTAGGAAAAGAAAAAAACACTTTTAATTATGGTTGCATGTTTTTGAAGGATTAAATGGTGTTCCAATTGAAAATTTTTGTTTATGAATCTCAATGGTTATAATTGCATTTGTTACGGGGAGCGCACAAATGAAAACGAAATTAATATACGATCACCGCACAAAAGCAAATTTCAAATACACGACAAAGTAAAAACATGTAGATTTACGTGAATTTTTTTTTTGTAGAAAAAAAAAAAATCACGAGAGGGTTTTACCTTATGAAAAAGAGAATATAAAATTGTTCTGTGTTGTATCGCTCAATCTTTTTAGGGCAAAGAAATGAGAATTTTTTTTTTTTAACGGGTTTCTTTTAGCGGATCCGATTCGTATGGGTCCGAACCTTCGCTTTCATCACATACATCTTTTTTTTTTTTTTTCCACATTTCCAAAATTTTGCCGTCACATCGTGAAACCGTCGACTAATCTGAAATATAAAATCGAGACGATTTCTAATTTTGAGTCACATCTAACAATATTAAAATGTCAAAATTTATCAGAAGCTTTTGTCACATCAGAAATTGAGAATGAGATTTGGAGTCTCTAAAGCAGAAGATTTGATGTCGTACTTTAAATTATTATTTTGAGTGCTTCTTCTAATAGTACTACTTAAATAGCGTTTGTTTATTTATATAAATAAAGGGAGATAGAAGAAGAACATGAGTAATTTGGCATTAAACAATTAAGTTTGCAACATTTTTCTTAAATAATCAAATCATGTCCCTCCATTAGGTTACATGGATCAAGGAAAATTGGGTTTATTGAAAATGATCGGTTTGCGGATGAAGGGAGACAAAAACCCATTTATGATGGAATTAGTCCAGTCCACTATCGGGTTGAGGGTGGTCTCGAGCCATCCCTGCAGAGAGATCTTGTTTATCTGGCTGAATCTTGACAGATCGGGAGTGATTGTTATGTAGTCAGGAGTGGACGGAGCGTAAGCCTGATCCGGGACAGGATAGGCGACGGGACTGGCAGCCTGTTCCTGGAGAGCACGGCCGGCGTGACTCAAAGTAAAAGAAGCAGCCAATGCGAAGATTACTATCGCAGTCAGTTGAGCCATTTGTGAGGCTAACTTTTAGGGGGTGTTTTTTTTTTTTTTGGATTTTGTTTTAGCTTTTCTCAAGATGCACGTATATATATATATATAGATCATATAGGGAAAAGGAGTTTGAGATGGAAAAATTAATGGTGTTTAATTTTGGAGTTGATGCAACTCCAATTGTTTCTTAATTAGGAAGGGGTTTAAGTTGAATTTTTAGTTAAAAAGTATTTAATTTAGTATAACGCAATTGTCATAAATGTTAATTTTAGGAAGTTTTTTTTTTTTTTTTTTTTTTTTTTTTTTTTTTTTTTTTTGAGAAAAAGATAGCAAACTACCCGCTTCATTCATTACGAGTATGAATTTGGCAACAAGAGTGAAACAACAAGATCTTTAGAAAAAAACAGTGCAAAAAAAAAAAAAAAAAAAAAAAAAAAACTGGCGTAGGAGTAAGTATTATAGAAAAAAATGATAGTATAATAAGTTAGTAACATGTTGTACATGTCATATTAATTCAGTAGCAAAAGATATTTTTCTAGTCCAAAGATATTATCAGGCCCTATATGAAAAATAAAATAAAATTTTATTTTACAATATATTTTATATCTTGAAAAATTTAATACTCTATAAAAAAATTACTATGTTTTTTATTGTTTGGATTATGATTTTTTAAAAAATACTTTGTTTCAAATTTAATCTTTCAACACAAAAATTTAAATTTTAAAATATAAATTTGTAATTTTTAAATTTAAAATTTTAAAATTAGGATTTAAATATTAATTTAAAAATATTGAATTTGAATTTGTTTTGAAATTTTAAAATTTGAATATAAAATTTTAAATTTTAAATTTTAAATTTTAAATTTTAAATTTCAAATAAAAAATTCAAATGTAAAATTTCAAATTTCAAATTTCAAATTTCAAATTTCAAACTTTAAATTTAAAAATTTTAAAATTTAAAAATTTTAAAATTCAAAAATTTAAAAATTAAAAAATTTTAAAATTTAAAAATTTAAAATTTAAAATTTAAAATTTTATAATATTAATTTTAAGTTTTAAACATAAAATTTTATTATTTTAAAATAATAAATTTAATTTTAAATAAATTTTAATTTTATAATTTAGAAATTCAAATTTTAAAATTTAAATTTAGATTTTTTTTTCTTATTTTTTAATTTTAAAATTTAAATTTTAAATTTTAATTTTAAATTTTCAATTTTCCAACGGTGACTGGAAGGAGGACAAAATGGAACAAGGAGAGGGGGTGGGAAAGTTACACTACGAATATAGTATTTTTTTAAAAAGGTTTAACTAGTTTTTTTTTTACTCCAAAATTATTATGTAATATTAATATTAGAGAGTAATTTGTTTACTTAATTGGTTATTCCAAATATGCCAGCTAAAAAAAAATAAAGAATTTTAGAAAACAGAGTAATTTGACCTACTACTCTGTATCAAGGAGTTTGCCAAGCTAGTCCTTAATGTCAAACAGACTCGTAGGCCCGTTTGGTAACGGGATAAGACAGAACTAGCTATTTCAGGGATAAGTATAAAGTACGGAACTAGTGTAAAAAAACGTTTGGGATGGCTCTAGGGATAAGAGATTTTGTGTTTGGTATTAGAATGAGAAATAAGAGGAATAAAAAATTTTAATTGAGGTAAATTACTTTTTTGCCTTCAAACTTTATTATGTAATAATGAGGTGAGAGATGGTGCCTCGGGGGACGTGGGAGGGTATTTAAGGAAAAAGTAAGAGGGTGGTTGGGAAGAGTGAGAACAATAATTTTCACTTATTCTAGTTGTACCGGAACAAACTATACCGATTGATTTCTGGTGCGTTTGGAATAATAAGAGAGATATCCCTCCTATTCTCGGTTCTATGCCGAATCCAAACTGTAGTATATGAGACCGCACTCTTAATTAATTTGCCTACAGTAAAAATGTATAAAACTTACCTGAACTTAAGCTCATTTTAATTTTGTGTATATAGAGGTAGGCTTGTGTGCTTTTAGAAGAAGGCCTTCGTGCTTCTAAGTTATTTCTGATATTGAGACTTTTGAATTGACAATCGGCTCTATTGGACTTGATCCAGAATATTTGAAATATCTAGAGCATAAATTTTATAATTTTTTGATTTTATTTACCTAGTAATTGAAATGGCTCAAAATGAACGGCTGAAAATAAAAATCTCACAAAATGTGAAGATATGATACTAAAATTTTAGATCAAAAATATTGATCTTGTTATATATAATATAAAGAATTTTTCATCAAAATTTTACGTGATTTGGATATTACTACACCGTTAAACTTACAAACGGCTCACCGCGACTAATAAAATTATTGAGCCCCTTTGATTTTGAGCCCCTCTGATCACTAGGAAAATAATATCGAAAAATCACAAAATTTATTTTCTAGGTCTTTTTAAATACTCTAAATCAAGTTTAACGGAGCTGATCGTTCATTTGAAAATTCCAATGGCAAAAATAATTTAAAAACACGGAGGCCTATGTGCTTCTAAAAGCACACAAGCCTTGCTCTCTCTCTCTCTCTCTCTCTCTATATATATATATATATATATAAAATTAGGTTGGAATATTATTGATACCACTAAGTCATTGTTGCTACCAATTTTTTAACCATTGGATTAAGAGATGTGCGGCTAGGATGATAATGGGTTCCATAGGGTTTAGTGAGTAGTTGGTTGAATAGTAAAAATCCGGGGACCACTATAATTCCAACCGCACATTCTTTCATCCAAGGACTAGAAACTTAGTAGCACAAATTATTTAATGCTATCGATAGTATTCCAGCCGGACTCATATATATAGAACTAGGCTAGAATACTATCGATAGCATCAAGTCATTGGTGCTATCAATTTTTTAGCCCTTAGATTAAGAGATGTGCGGTTAAGATGATAATGGTCCTCTAGGGTTTAGTGGGTGGTTAGTTGAATGGTAAAAATCCTAGGGGGTCACTATATATTCAACCGCACATCCTTTCCTCCAAGGGCTGAAAACTTGGTAGCACCAATTGTTTAGTGCTATCGATAGTATTCAAGTCGGACTCTCTCTCTCTCTCTCTCTCTCTCTCTCTCTCTCTCTCTATATATATATATATATATATATATATATATATATATATATATAAAATAAAATTATATAAATATTTTTTTTGTATTGTGTAAGTAATCTCACCACTCAACTTAGAAAGATGATAGTATCTAATTAGGTTAATTAGAAACTAAGCCTAACTAGAGGATCTTTGAAATTAAGAAAATGTTGGAACAAAAATGCAAAAGAAAAGAAAAAGAAAAAGAAAAAAAGAAAGCATGGCTTAGTTTCTCAGTGAACATCAAACACTACTCCATGTATTGGGTGTATACATAAGTTTTGATTGTGCTTACTATATCTCTATTTGAACCCTATGTTCTGTTTTTGTACTTGTTTTGAAGCCTAAAAAGACCAAAAAAAAGAAAAATTAGAAAAAAGAAAAAAAGCAATTTTGCAAATTGTAATGTGTGTGTTTAGTAGCTTTTGAACCTAAATGGAATTGAGATTGTTTGCAATGAGCGCACAAATCAAAATAAAATCAAAAGCGATCACCACACAATTATAGATCTCAAATGCACGACAAAGTAGAACACACAGATTTACATGAATTTTTTTTTGCAGAAAAAAAACTACGGGCGAAAGAGGAGAGTTCACTATATAAAAAAAGGGAATACAAAGTTCTTGATGATCGTACAATCGCTTAATCTCTCTAGGGCAAAAGAAAAGAGGATAAAAAACTTCTTAACGGGTTTGTCTTATCGGTTCCGATCCGTACCGCGGGGGGCTCCGCCTCTCACACCCCCGTCTGATGTCAGCGGTGGGCTTCGGGACCCTCTGCTTCCACCACATACATCTATTTTTCCTTTCTCAAAATTTTACCAAATTTTGTCATCGCACCGCAAAGCCTTCGACGAACCAAAAGCACAAAATCCAAGCGTTTTTTGATTTCGGAGTCACATCTAAGAGAGATTGTATGCTTGCAAAATCTGGGATAAATCCCAATGTTTATGATTGCATTTAGATGCTAAAATTTATGTAGAGCTTCTATTGCATCGAAAAGTATAAATGAGATTTTGAGTCCCTAAAGCAGGAGATCTGATGTAATGCTTCTAATTCTGAGTGCTCCTTCCAATAGCGCTATTTAAAGAGTATTCACGAGATATACGGAGATGGAAGAACATAAGTAATTTGTCATTAAGCAATTGAAATACAATATAAAAGAGCCCGCAAGCAATTTCATATTATGATGATAGATTGTGTTTGTTACACATAAGCTCGATCTTTCACAATTTTTTCCTTAAACAATCAATAATGCAAATTGGGTTTATTGAAAGTGATCGGTTTGCGGATGAAGGGAGACAAAAACCCATTTATGATGGAATTAGTCCAGTCCACTATCGGGTTGAGGGCGGTCTCGAGCCATCCCTGCAGGGAGATCTTGTTTATCTGGCTGAGTCTTGACAGATCGGGGGTGATTGTTATGTAGTCAGGAGTGGACGGAGCGTAAGCCTGATCCGAAGGAGGATAGGCGACGGGACTGGCAGCCTGTTCCTGGAGAGCACGGCCGGCGTGACTCAAAGTAAAAGAAGCCGCCAATGCAAAGATTACTATGACAGTCAGTTGAGCCATTTGTGAGGCTTTTAGGGGGTGTTTTTTTTTTTTTTTTTTTTTTTTGGATTTTGTTTTAGCTCTCCTTTATGCATTTGGGTTTTCTCAAGATGCACCTATATATATATATATAGATCATAGAGGGAAAAGGAGTTTGAGATGGAAAAATTAATTGTTTCTTAATTAGAAAGGGGTTTAAGTTGAGTTTTTAGTGAAAAAGCATTTAATTTAGTATAACACAATTGTCATAAATGTTATTATTAAATTGCCGCTAAAATGTGCTTGTGAACTTCTGTTTTAAGCTCCATTTGGAACGGATAGAGTGCGTTTTGTGTAGTGAGAAAGTATTATAGAAAAAATGGTAGTATAATAAGTTAATAACATGTTGTACAATTCATATTAATTTAGTAGCAAAAAATATTTTTCTAGCCCTATAAAACTTATCTGAACTTTAGTACATTTTGATTTTATATTCAACCTTTCAATTTGTTTAATAAACTGATTTGATGGTTTTTCGGATGCAAAATTTTGAATAATTGCTTAAATGATTGAATTTATAGTTACATAAACTGTAGAAAATATGCTAACTAAATCCGTAAAAATAAACAACACACACAAATTTTAAAGTTAAAAAGTTGCTGACCGGCTCAAATCAAATAAATTAAAAAATTAAGTAGTAAAATTAAAAATTTTGATGGTAGTAGAATCCAACTAATGCACTTGCAACTGCACCAGAAGACTACACCCTAATTAGCTGCAATTTCAACTACAGTAGTTGGTGAAGGATTAGATGTAACGATCCGACCAACTAGCAATAATAACTCGTTTGACCCACACCACAGCCCAAAATGCTTAAGCTCAGTTATTATTACTAGTGTCCATGTCTCATACAAACCCAATCACAATTCCATCCACATCCGATGTGGAACTATTGGGGGCGTCACATTAGATCACTCACTTTTTAACAATAATAAATAAATAATTAATGAATATATATATATATATATATATATATATATATATATATATATATATATATATATATATATATATATATATATATATATATATATATATATATATATATATATATGGCGTAGGCAAGGATTTAAGTGCCGTGGTACGGGGTCGTGCCGAAATCTTGCCGGCACGGTACGACACGGTGCGTGCCGAGCTGTGCCGATGAGTGCCGGTCATAAAAAATACATGCGTGCCGACACATAATGGCATGAAATATTTATTTTTTTTAGCAATAAATTTTTTTAATTGCTTATTATGTATCTTTATCAAATATTTTAAATTTTATTGAGAAAATTACTTAGTAAATTTAAGAAAAAAGGGTTTTGAACTGTGCCATCCGCACGGAGGTTGTATCTGTCACGCCCCGGGGTCGAAACTGCGACCCGGCTCGCCAACAGATCCGCCACCTATGCCAAACCAGCATAGGCGAAGCGTCCTACCTGCAAGAAAAGTACTACAGCTAAACAGATATCAGAGCTAAAAATAAAAAGTCTGCTGTATAACTAAATCAATCACTGTACAACTGGAAATAATACAACAATGTCCGACTCCCAAAAAGATAATCAAACAATATCCTCATATACAAACTCAGAACTCAACCGGGAGGTATCTCCAATAAATACATCAGTGTACAGGCTCTCAATACATAACAATCCTCACTACAACAGTCTCTCAAAGAAGGAAAATAAAATAACTAATCTACTGAAGCTCTCCTCTGAAGGGGTACCGCTACACTCCAACGACGGGTAGGGAACTAGCTCGCGACTCCCTCGCTCGGTCAGAAGAATCAACAACAGGAACAACAGGAACCAGAGTAGAAGTTCCTGTGGGAAAAGACACAACGACGGGTGTGAGAACTACGTCCCAAGTAGTTCTCAGTGGGTGCCGCCAACAAGCCCGACGGTCTGCCCACTAAGTCCACTAGAGGCATAAAGTAACAAAAGCAGTGCTGTAAGGAAAGCTGGAAAAGTAAACTCTACAGCTACTATGCCTCTACCTAGATGCTCAAGGAGTGGAACAGAAAGAACATGATGCCACAACTAACTCTCATCTCTGATCACCCAATCTGAACTGACTGCCTCATCAGGTCCAGTCAAGCCTGCGCCAACCTACTGCCGTTACGTCCCGGAGGAGCGGACTTACGTAGGACGTCCATGACTGCCAACATGCGCCAACCTACTGCCGTTACGTCCCGGAGGAGCGGACTTACGTAGGACGTCCATGACTGCCAACACCAGCACAGCCAGAGGGACAAATGCAACGACAAGTCGCGATAGAAAAGCTCAATCTCACGCCGGTACACAACCCGGTCTCGCCTACTCCGGAGTGGCACTCGAGGGGAGCGACCCGCTCGAGTAAAAAGTAACCCATCTCAAGTATCTCTGTAAAGTATCTCTGTCAAGCCAAATGTGGCTCATGCAGGCTATGATCCACGATCAAATAGATCGGTAACTCCAAGCTCAAAACACAACTCAGTCGGAAAAAGAACCTCGACTCAAACAGCTAAGTCGGAGAACCCTCAACGACTCAATCTGATAATGCACGACCATGGCTGAGTCGGAAAACCTCCACGACTCGATCTGCCAGAACCCCAAGATCCTCAAAGCTAAGTGGGAGAACCATCTCCACCACTAAATCAGAGAAACAACCTCTAAATCACACTCTACCAACTCATAGCACAAAGTCGCATCCACTGCGAACAACTGCCTCTACAGGCCAACATCGCATCCACTGACCCGAGGAAGGGTCCGGGAACCCCGAAAGACTAGAACCTACAATCCAAATCAAACAAGAACAGGCTCTAGGCATAGCCTCTCGTTGTTCTCGTCCCAAGAAGAAGGCAGACCTTAGAACCCAGACCACTCGAATCATCTCGGGTGGTTAATTTATAGGAAAAAGGTGACATTTTTTACTGAAGCCATCTGATCTGTAAGAAATCCATATTTAATGATTTTTAGTTCTTTTTAGGAAAACAGTTGAAACCAAGTTTTATATCCAAGCCTCGAAGGGCTAATGCCTTCGTCCAATCAAACATGAACCGACTCCGGCGACCCTACGATGCTTGGAAGAAACCATTTGGTTGATAAAAATCATATGTGTGTCCAAAAAGGTTCTGGGTTTAAGGTCCTGCTAACACTGATCTACCGCTGCCACTAGCACAGTGGCGACAGATAAAACAAGAAAAATAAAACATCTCGGGACCGCCGTCTACCCAACGGCTCCCGCTACAGGTGAACAACCAACTACATCTACCAGACTCCACTCTGCTCCCAAGCACGAGTGTAACATGCATCCCACACTAAAAGATAACTCCTGACCACTCGGCCCACTACCCGGGCGAGGAAGAACACTATGTCCAGGAAAGTAGAAGTGTGGATGTCTAAAGCAGAAATAACCCTAGCCCAAGTGAGGGTTTTCTACTAGTCTGGTTACACATGCAACATATGACGGGGTGCTAGGTCAAGTTCCAATAACTATAATTTACAGATGGTAGAAAGCAAGGAGATGACAATACCATCAGATAATACAAGGAATAGCAATTCCTACATTCTAACATGCTGCACAAGCATTTCACTATCATGCATAGTCCTACTATAGCAGATTTAAAGCACAGTCCGTCAATCTTGGAGACAAGGCCACCCACCTGAAAATGCTAACTGTCCGGAGCCGCACAGCTGAGAAAGTCCAGAAACAGATATCTCTACACACCCACCAATCCAACAATACGGGAACAGTGATCAATACCTCCTGGGTACAAAAACACGACCCAAAGTTACACTTAATTCCATAAAATCCAAGCATCACAAATCTGCTGGGAACAGTCCCCTTAATGCGAAATTTTCACCTGTAAAACGAACTCCAAAAATTCCAATAAAAATATCACAGCGAGCGTCTCGTCGAGACCTTCGAAACGGGTACCTGCACGCCCAAATCCGAGCCCCGTAGGCCGAGTTACAAATTCCACAGTACAGGTGCGCAAACACTCACAACCACACAACTGTAAACTCAAACACAGATAAAAGGGGAATAGTATACCTTCGGGCAAGCCTCAGAAAAATCCTGGAAAAATACAATGATAATCCTTGCGACGAGTAGATCCAAAAAGTGTATAGGCTCGTCTCGATCCGACACTCGGGTGCGGAGATAAAATTCCGGCAAGGGGCCGCTGTCCAAAAACTCCACCAGAAAACTGCGGCTTAGAAATGCCTCGAAAACCATGTCATAAACTCTGAATCCAGCAAGATGATCAACACGAAAGTCAAAGACGTACCTCTCATGATTCCAACGCCGCATAAATCGTCCAAAAATACTGACGGAGTAGCTCTGTAGACCTCTCAGATCAAACTGCGACGATAACGGGCCTCCGATGAAAAATCGCCACACTGCGCTCCGATGCCGAAGTCGTCGACGCCGCGGCTTCCAAAAAATCCGGGCCTCTGCCAGAAGATGCGCAAGATGAAGATCTCCAACTTTGCTAAAGGGGCCATGGGCAGGGGAGCTCGGGAAAGGGGGCAAAACTCCCCCACAAGACAGCTATTTATAGGCCCAGCCCGAAAATCCAAATTTTGGACTTTTTGGCCCAAAAGTTTCGGGCGCTTGGCACTTCCGGGCTGCTACAGTAACGGGCCGGGCCCGTTACTGTTCACGCCCGAAAGCCCCTAGGCCCGCCACGCGTCCACCGACACTCCCCGCGCCCGGCGTACGCGCGCCCGCGAATCGCGGAGCGACATGTGGCCGACACGCGGGCGTGGGGTGGCTGCGCCCGGCCAATCGCGGGGCGCCACGTGGCGCCCCCACGTTGCCTCCCAACCGCCCCGCCGTACGGCCACCTGCTCCAGCCGCAGCGTGGACCGCGCGCACCAGGACCCGCCAACCACGCTCGGCCACGCGTCCGCACCCGGTGCACCGTTGCACCCGCGCCTCTTCTGTGGACCGCGCCCGCTTGCGCCGGCCAACCAGAAGGCGCCACGCGTCCTCCGCCCGGTGCACGACCCCCGCGGTGGACCGCGCGCCTCCGCCGCCGCCAACCGCCGCGCTCCGCCGCCCGCCGCCGCCGCCGGCGCCCCTCCGGCGGCCGGAACAGTACCAAAATCCTCGAAATGCGTGTTTTCGCATCCGGACCTCCGGAAAAATACAAATAAATAGTCCATCTTGACCGTTTTCCCCGCGCGCTGAATCCAAATCCGAAGTCCGATTTGCCAAATTCCTCTTCTAAAATTTGCCGAAAATTCCCGGAGAAGTGTTCTTTACTCAAATTTCGCGCTGAGTCCAATTTTAATAACCATTTCGCGCGAAACCACATCAAAACATCCGACGGGGTCCTCCGATCACTCACGTGATCCATTATACACCCGAAGGTCCATCACTTGAGTCCAAATTGGTGCAGAAACACCGCCGACATGGCCACATAGGCCTCCAAAAGCTGCTAATCGCACTGTAGAAGCCCTGCGGAGATCTGGGTCACCACATCCTCCCCCACTAAAAGAAAGGTTTCGTCCTCGAAACTAGCTCAACCCAAAAGGTGCCACAAAAACAAGGGTAGGTACATAACACTGCCGTCTCCAGATCTCAAGTCACCTGTCACTCCCGTGATTACTCCACAACAACAACAACACCGGTACGGCATGGCCCCAATTGCATAATTCTCTCATCTCACGAGCCAGAATTTGCAACGGCATCCCTCGTACCACAAGTACTCGCAGATCTCAAAGGAAACGAGTCCATCACGGGCGAGGAATCCACATGCCTAACACTCCTGAGCTGAGACGTGGAAGGAAAAGGCTGGGGGGAAAAGAGAGAACAACCAATGTAGCACGCACCAAAACCGCTCCCTAGTGCCAGCTCAACCCGGCGATCCGAACATACCCCATACGGTTATCCATAGAAAAGAAGCCCTAATCGGCTAGGGTCCTCGCTCAATCACTCTCGGATCCTGACCAATCGCATGGACTGCTTCACCGCAGTCTACCGTCAAAAGGGACCCTCAGGGACACAACCTCGAGCCCTGTTCCGCAACGGTCCCACCCAGCGCCAGCAACGGAATCATCAAACTCAACCCCAAATAGCTCTCTGGTTCCAGGTATCCGCCACCACAGTGGCCCTATCGGGTGATACAAAATGCTCAAGAATAACCCAATGGTAACTCCACAGCCACTATGGGAGGCATCACCAACACAAAGGTCCATCCCTATCTCTGGCAAAGCTGCAATCGGCGCTAGTACCAGTCTCATCATCCATTCGCCATGCTCTCCTGGCACTGCCAAATCCAAAAAAAAACTCCTCACATCAACAATAAATGTGATCTCAGCCAATCTCAAATAGCATCCACATTGGCCGGAATTCCACCGCCACTCCCTACGGCTAACACAATGTGACCCAAGAAGGTAAGCTTCTAAAGCTAAAACTTGTATCTCAATAGCCTGGCATACAGCTTCATCCACACAGCATGGTAACACATCCACCAGTGCTCCTCATGCTCCAAGCTGCTCTGGGAGTAGATCATAATATCCCTGGAGGATCTAGTTACCAAAGCAATCAAGTACAGCTGGAGCACAATTCCTCAAACCAAAAGAGTGGCAGGGCGCTAATCAATCCAATTGGCCGTACTAAAAACATAATGCCCTACCGTGTCCTGAACACCATCTTGGCGAAATACTCAGCCGTATGATTCCAAAATCTGTACCTGCATCAATCGTACAACTGCCGGAGTATAATTCTATCAAAAGGTCCAGAATAATACTTGGACCTGTCTACACTCGACCCATAAAAGGGTCCTCACAGTCGTGTATCAACGATGTGGCATCACCACCGTATATCAACGGCGTGGCACTAGGTCAAACAGACCCCTCGATCCATCAGATCCTGCAACTGCGCCATCAGCTCTCACCAGCTCTACTGGCAATATCCAATGAGGTGCTGTCGAGGGTGGCGCGGTTCCCCGAACCCCACAATTCAATCTCTATCTCCTAACCGGCGGCATTATCAACAGCTCAGGTGAAATCACACCCGGAATCTCGTGGCAACAGAGATATCTTTGGGTCCCGGTGCCGCCGTAAGCACCTCTCACCCTGTCGCTATAACCAGTGTGCTCTAACGACCTCAAAACCAAATCTCCTCTCGTCTGCCTCTCAGAAGGTCAAAGTCCTCTCCTTCCGCAGTCTAACATCCTGTGGCACTGTGCCAACCAAAACCCATGCACTAGGTCGAAACGCCGAACTGCCAAATTACCAATAAGTCTACCCGTATATCTCGCGGCCTCAACTGCATAGGACATAATCCACAGGGAGCACAAACCTCTGTCTCTGCTCACATTGAGGCGACGAATAAAGTCATCCGCAGATAACAAATCCACGCTACCGTTGCGCTACTCTGATATAGATGATGATGCTGCCATCGGGGTCCACCCGATCTCTGGCATCTCGAAAAATTCGCCATCAGGTACGGAGATGAGAAATGCCTCTGCGGTCAGTCTGTCCTCCATCACCCGACGCCAAGCGCCGATATCCAGAACTCGCCTCTGGCGGGCCCGTCCCTATCCAAGAAAACTGCAGCGTCATGCTCCACACACAATC
>CM055072.1:925046-1013757 GCA_029204045.2 Tillandsia leiboldiana | reverse complement strand
CTCAACCGGGAGGTATCTCCAATAATACATCAGTGTACAGGCTCTCAATACATAACAATCCTCACTACAACAGTCTCTCAAAGAAGGAAAATAAAAATAACTAATCTACTGAAGCTCTCCTCTGAAGGGGGGTACGCTACACTCCAACGACGGGTAGGGAACTAGCTCGCGACTCCCTCGCTCGGTCAGAAGAATCAACAACAGGAACAACAGGAACCAGAGTAGAAGTTCCTGTGGGAAAAGACACAACGACGGGTGTGAGAACTACGTCCCAAGTAGTTCTCAGTGGGGTGCCGCCAACAAGCCCGACGGTCTGCCCACTAAGTCCACTAGAGGCATAAAGTAACAAAAGCAGTGCTGTAAGGAAAGCTGGAAAAGTAAACTCTACAGCTACTATGCCTCTACCTAGATGCTCAAGGAGTGGAACAGAAAGAACATGATGCCACAACTAACTCTCATCTCTGATCACCCAATCTGAACTGACTGCCTCATCAGGTCCAGTCAAGCCTGCGCCAACCTACTGCCGTTACCGTCCCGGAGGAGCGGACTTACGTAGACGTCCATGACTGCCAACATGCGCCAACCCTACTGCCGTTACGTCCCGGAGGAGCGGACTTACGTAGGACGTCCATGACTGCCAACACCAGCACAGCCAGAGGGACAAATGCAACGACAAGTCGCGATAGAAAAGCTCAATCTCACGCCGGTACACAACCCGGTCTCGCCTACTCCGGAGTGGCACTCGAGGGGAGCGACCCGCTCGAGTAAAAAGTAACCCATCTCAAGTAATCTCTGTAAAGTATCTCTGTCAAGCCAAATGTGGCTCATGCAGGCTATGATCCACGATCAAATAGATCGGTAACTCCAAGCTCAAAACACAACTCAGTCGGAAACAAGAACCTCGACTCAAAACAGCTAAGTCGGAGAACCCTCAACGACTCAACTCTGATAATGCACGACCATGGCTGAGTCGGAAAACCTCCACGACTCGATCTGCCAGAACCCCAAGATCCTCAAAGCTAAGTGGGAGAACCATCTCCACCACTAAATCAGAGAAACAACCTCTAAATCACACTCTACCAACTCATAGCACAAAGTCGCATCCACTGCGAACAACTGCCTCTACAGGCCAACTCGCATCCACTGACCCGAGGAAGGGTCCGGGAACCCCGAAAGACTAGAACCTACAATCCAAATCAAACAAGAACAGGCTCTAGGCATAGCCTCTCGTTGTTCTCGTCCCAAGAAGAAGGCAGACCTTAGAAACCCAGACCACTCGAATCATCTCGGGTGGTTAATTTATAGGAAAAAGGTGACATTTTTTACTGAAGCCATCTGATCTGTAAGAAATCCATATTTAATGATTTTTAGTTCTTTTTAGGAAACAGTTGAAACCAAGTTTATATCCAAGCCTCGAAGGGCTAATGCCTTCGTCCAATCAAACATGAACCGACTCCGGCGACCCTACGATGCTTGGAAGAAACCATTTGGTTGATAAAATCATATGTGTGTCCAAAAAGGTTCTGGGTTTAAGGTCCTGCTAACACTGATCTACCGCTGCCACTAGCACAGTGGCGACAGATAAAACAAGGAAAAATAAAACATCTCGGGACCGCCGTCTACCCAACGGCTCCCGCTACAGGTGAACAACCAACTACATCTACCAGACTCCACTCT
Organism: Tillandsia leiboldiana; assembly: GCA_029204045.2. Taxonomy (NCBI): domain Eukaryota; kingdom Viridiplantae; phylum Streptophyta; class Magnoliopsida; order Poales; family Bromeliaceae; genus Tillandsia; species Tillandsia leiboldiana. Next base: position 1,012,080 of record CM055072.1, on the reverse strand, counting down.
GACTCCCAAGCACGAGGTAACCATGCATCCCACACTAAAAGATAACTCCTGACCACTCGGCCCACTACCCGGGCGAGGAAGAACACTATGTCCAGGAAAGTAGAAGTGTGGATGTCTAAAGCAGAAATAACCCTAGCCCAAGTGAGGGTTTTCTACTAGTCTGGTTACACATGCAACATATGACGGGGTGCTAGGTCAAGTTCCAATAACTATAATTTACAGATGGTAGAAAGCAAGGAGATGACAATACCATCAGATAATACAAGGAATAGCAATTCCTACATTCTAACATGCTGCACAAGCATTTCACTATCATGCATAGTCCTACTATAGCAGATTTTAAAGCACAGTCCGTCAATCTTGGAGACAAGGCCACCCACCTGAAAATGCTAACTGTCCGGAAGCCGCACAGCTGAGAAAGTCCAGAAACAGATATCTCTACACACCCACCAATCCAACAATACGGGAACAGTGATCAATACCTCCTGGGTACAAAAACACGACCCAAAGTTACACTTAATTCCATAAAATCCAAGCATCACAAATCTGCTGGGAACAGTCCCCTTAATGCGAAATTTTCACCTGTAAAACGAACTCCAAAAATTCCAATAAAAATATCACAGCGAGCGTCTCGTCGAGACCTTCGAAACGGGTACCTGCACGCCCAAATCCGAGCCCCGTAGGCCGAGTTACAAATTCCACAGTACAGGTGCGCAAACACTCACAACCACACAACTGTAAACTCAAACACAGATAAAAGGGGAATAGTATACCTTCGGGCAAGCCTCAGAAAAATCCTGGAAAAATACAATGATAATCCTTGCGACGAGTAGATCCAAAAAGTGTATAGGCTCGTCTCGATCCGACACTCGGGTGCGGAGATAAAATTCCGGCAAGGGGCCGCTGTCCAAAAACTCCACCAGAAAACTGCGGCTTAGAAATGCCTCGAAAACCATGTCATAAACTCTGAATCCAGCAAGATGATCAACACGAAAGTCAAAGACGTACCTCTCATGATTCCAACGCCGCATAAATCGTCCAAAAATACTGACGGAGTAGCTCTGTAGACCTCTCAGATCAAACTGCGACGATAACGGGCCTCCGATGAAAAATCGCCCACACTGCGCTCCGATGCCGAAGTCGTCGACGCCGCGGCTTCCAAAAAATCCGGGCCTCTGCCAGAAGATGCGCAAGATGAAGATCTCCAACTTTGCTAAAGGGGCCATGGGCAGGGGAGCTCGGGAAAGGGGGCAAAACTCCCCCACAAGACAGCTATTTATAGGCCCAGCCCGAAAATCCAAATTTTGGACTTTTGGCCCAAAGTTTCGGGCGCTTGGCACTTCCGGGCTGCTACAGTAACGGGCCGGGCCCGTTACTGTTCACGCCCGAAAGCCCCTAGGCCCGCCACGCGTCCACCGACACTCCCCGCGCCCGGCGTACGCGCGCCCGCGAATCGCGGAGCGACATGTGGCCGACACGCGGGCGTGGGGTGGCTGCGCCCGGCCAATCGCGGGGCGCCACGTGGCGCCCCCACGTTGCCTCCCAACCGCCCCGCCGTACGGCCACCTGCTCCAGCCGCAGCGTGGACCGCGCGCACCAGGACCCGCCAACCACGCTCGGCCACGCGTCCGCACCCGGTGCACCGTGCACCCGCGCCTCTTCTGTGGACCGCGCCCGCTGCGCCGGCCAACCAGAAGGCGCCACGCGTCCTCCGCCCGGTGCACGACCCCCGCGGTGGACCGCGCGCCTCCGCCGCCGCCAACCGCCGCGCTCCGCCGCCCGCCGCCGCCGCCGGCGCCCCTCCGGCGGCCGGAACAGTACCAAAATCCTCGAAATGCGTGTTTTCGCATCCGGACTCCGAAAAATACAAATAAATAGTCCATCTTGACCGTTTTCGCGCGCTGAATCCAAATCCGAAGTCCGATTTGCCAAATTCCTCTTCTAAAATTTGCCGAAAATTCCCGGAGAAGTGTTCTTTACTCAAATTTCGCGCTGAGTCCAATTTTAATAACCATTTCGCGCGAAACCACATCAAAACATCCGACGGGGTCCTCCGATCACTCACGTGATCCATTATACACCCGAAGTCCATCACTTGAGTCCAAATTGGTGCAGAAACACCGCCGACATGCCACATAGGCCTCCAAAAGCTGCTAATCGCACTGTAGAAGCCCTGCGGAGATCTGGGTCACCACATCCTCCCCCACTAAAAGAAAGTTTCGTCCTCGAAACTAGCTCAACCCAAAAGGTGCCACAAAAACAAGGGTAGGTACATAACACTGCCGTCTCCAGATCTCAAGTCACCTGTCACTCCCCGTGATTACTCCACAACAACAACAACAACCGGTACGGCATGGCCCCAATTGCATAATTCTCTCATCTCACGAGCCAGAATTTGCAACGGCATCCCTCGTACCACAAGTACTCGCAGATCTCAAAGGAAACGAGTCCATCACGGGCGAGGAATCCACATGCCTAACACTCCTGAGCTGAGACGTGGAAGGAAAAGGCTGGGGGAAAAGAGAGAACAACCAATGTAGCACGCACCAAAACCGCTCCCTAGTGCCAGCTCAACCCGGCGATCCGAAACATACCCCATACGGTTATCCATAGAAAAGAAGCCCTAATCGGCTAGGGTCCTCGCTCAATCACTCTCGGATCCTGACCAATCGCATGGACTGCTTCACCGCAGTCTACCGTCAAAAGGGACCCTCAGGGACACAACCTCGAGCCCTGTTCCGCAACGGTCCCACCCAGCGCCAGCAACGGAATCATCAAACTCAACCCCAAATAGCTCTCTGGTTCCAGGTATCCGCCACCACAGTGGCCCTATCGGGGTGATACAAAATGCTCAAGAATAACCCAATGGTAACTCCACAGCCACTATGGGAGGCATCACCAACACAAAGGTCCATCCCCTATCTCTGGCAAAGCTGCAATCGGCGCTAGTACCAGTCTCATCATCCATTCGCCATGCTCTCCTGGCACTGCCAAATCCAAAAAAAAACTCCTCACCTCAACAATAAATGTTGATCTCAGCCAATCTCAAATAGCATCCACATTGGCCGGAATTCCACCGCCACTCCTACGGCTAACACAATGTGACCCAAGAAGGTAAGCTTCTAAAGCTAAAACTTGTATCTCAATAGCCTGGCATACAGCTTCATCCACACAGCATGGTAACACATCCACCAGTGCTCCTCATGCTCCAAGCTGCTCTGGGAGTAGATCATAATATCCCTGGAGGATCTAGTTACCAAAGCAATCAAGTACAGCTGGAGCACAATTCCTCAAACCAAAAGAGTGGCAGGGCGCTAATCAATCCAATTGGCCTTACTAAAACATAATGCCCCTACCGTGTCCTGAACACCATCTTGGCGAAATACTCAGCCGTATGATTCCAAAATCTGTACCTGCATCAATCGTACAACTGCCGGAGTATAATTCTATCAAAAGGTCCAGAATAATACTTGGACCTGTCTACACTCGACCCATAAAAGGGTCCTCACAGTCGTGTATCAACGATGTGGCATCACCACCGTATATCAACGGCGTGGCACTAGGTCAAACAGACCCCTCGATCCATCAGATCCTGCAACTGCGCCATCAGCTCTCACAGCTCTACTGGCAATATCCAATGAGGTGTTGTCGAGGGTGGCGCGGTTCCCCGAACCACGCCAACTCAATCTCTATCTCCCTAACCGGCGGCATTATCAACAGCTCAGGTGAAATCACACCCGGAATCTCGTGGCAACAGAGATATCTTTGGGTCCCGGTGCCGCCGTAAGCACCTCTCACCCTGTCGCTATAACCAGTGTGCTCTAACGACCTCAACAACCAAATCTCCTCTCGTCTGCCTCTCAGAAGGTCAAAGTCCTCTCCTTCCGCAGTCTAACATCCTGTGGCACTGTGCCAACCAAAACCCATGCACTAGGTCGAAACGCCGAACTGCCAAAATTACCAATAAGTCTACCCGTATATCTCGCGGCCTCAACTGCATAGGACATAATCCACAAGGGAGCACAACCTCTGTCTCTGCTCACATTGAGGCGACGAATAAAGTCATCCGCAGATAACAAATCCACGCTACCGTTGCGCTACTCTGATATAGATGCTGATGCTGCCATCGGGGTCCACCCGATCTCTGGCATCTCGAAAATTCGCCATCCAGGTACGGAGATGAGAAATGCCTCTGCCGGTCAGTCTGTCCTCCATCACCCGACGCCAAGCGCCGATATCCAGAACTCGCCTCTGGCGGCCGATCCCTATCCAAAGAAACTGCAGCGTCATGCTCCACACACAATGCCTACCCATCGAAGCGTCAATAATTCAAAACGGAGGGACCAACTAAACTGAAAGGTATCCTGGCGCAAACCATTCCCCGTCAAACATATCCTATGCGCCTCGTCCCTCGAAACCTGGAGCGTGCAGTTCGACAACTGTATAAACTCCCTAGCACATGAAGGCTCACAGATAGTCTCTCCATCACCCCAACCCCAATTTTGCCTACAAGGGCTCCAACTCAAACCTATGAATCGGGATGGTTCAGACTGCCGGGACTGGCTCCATCGATCAATGATGTCCCTAAGCTCAGCTACTATCCACTATCCACCCTGCCTCGGTGCCTCGGCACTGCTCGTCGGCACGGAGGGGGCTGCTCGCTCCATCGGCGCCACTGGTACAACTGAAGATACCACTGCATAGGAAGAGAGTACTGGAGGACACTCAAGCGGTACTGCCACTGGCTATGCTCTCTGCTCCAACAAGCGCATCAAACGTTCCATGGCTTCTTCCTGGCATCAGACAGCCTCCGACATCCGTGCCATCTGGATCCATAACTCTTGGGTCTCGCTCTGCTCTGATAGCTCTGCCTCCCGCTGCTCGGGTTACTAATCAGATGCGGAAAGCACATTCCTCACTGCACGACGTCTCACAAGCATCGTAGACCACTGCACAATAACAAACATCAGGACACAACAACCATACGACCCAATCCAGCGAAAGTCTAAGACATGTTATCAATTCCACAGCATTATGTTGTCTGCAGCCAACATAATCGCTTAGGAGCATAAACATGCCAATCACTCATCCCGTCTCATGGGAGAGGTACAAAACTCGATCAGGACTCTCGCTAAAAGTCACGACTCTCACGTAGTCATCCTAATGTCCAACCACAAGCCTAGGGTGTCTAAGTCCTCAATGACCTACAACCTAGGCTCTGATACCACTCTAATCTGTCACGCCCCGGGGTCGAAACTGCGACCCGGCTCGCCAACAGATCCGCCACCTATGCCAAACCAGCATAGGCGAAGCGTCCTACCTGCAAGAAAAGTACTACAGCTAAACAGATATCAGAGCTAAAAATAAAAAGTCTGCTGTATAACTAAATCAATCACTGTACAACTGGAAATAATACAACAATGTCCGACTCCCAAAAAGATAATCAAACAATATCCTCATATACAAACTCAGAACTCAACCGGGAGGTATCTCCAATAAATACATCAGTGTACAGGCTCTCAATACATAACAATCCTCACTACAACAGTCTCTCAAAGAAGGAAAATAAAATAACTAATCTACTGAAGCTCTCATCTGAAGGGGTACCGCTACACTCCAACGACGGGTAGGGAACTAGCTCGCGACTCCCTCGCTCGGTCAGAAGAATCAACAACAGGAACAACAGGAACCAGAGTAGAAGTTCCTGTGGGAAAAGACACCACGACGGGTGTGAGAACTACGTCCCAAGTAGTTCTCAGTGGGTGCCGCCAACAAGCCCGACGGTCTGCCCACTAAGTCCACTAGAGGCATAAAGTAACAAAAGCAGTGCTGTAAGGAAAGCTGGAAAAGTAAACTCTACAGCTACTATGCCTCTACCTAGATGCTCAAGGAGTGGAACAGAAAGAACATGATGCCACAACTAACTCTCATCTCTGATCACCCAATCTGAACTGACTGCCTCATCAGGTCCAGTCAAGCCTGCGCCAACCTACTGCCGTTACGTCCCGGAGGAGCGGACTTACGTAGGACGTCCATGACTGCCAACATGCGCCAACCTACTGCCGTTACGTCCCGGAGGAGCGGACTTACGTAGGACGTCCATGACTGCCAACACCAGCACAGCCAGAGGGACAAATGCAACGACAAGTCGCGATAGAAAAGCTCAATCTCACGCCGGTACACAACCCGGTCTCGCCTACTCCGGAGTGGCACTCGAGGGGAGCGACCCGCTCGAGTAAAAAGTAACCCATCTCAAGTATCTCTGTAAAGTATCTCTGTAAAGTATCTCTGTCAAGCCAAATGTGGCTCATGCAGGCTATGATCCACGATCAAATAGATCGGTAACTCCAAGCTCAAAACACAACTCAGTCGGAAAAAGAACCTCGACTCAAACAGCTAAGTCGGAGAACCCTCAACGACTCAATCTGATAATGCACGACCATGGCTGAGTCGGGAAACCTACACGACTCGATCTGCCAGAACCCCAAGATCCTCAAAGCTAAGTGGGAGAACCATCTCCACCACTAAATCAGAGAAACAACCTCTAAATCACACTCTACCAACTCATAGCACAAAGTCGCATCCACTGCGAACAACTGCCTCTACAGGCCAACATCGCATCCACTGACCCGAGGAAGGGTCCGGGAACCCCGAAAGACTAGAACCTACAATCCAAATCAAACAAGAACAGGCTCTAGGCATAGCCTCTCGTTGTTCTCGTCCCAAGAAGAAGGCAGACCTTAGAACCCAGACCACTCGAATCATCTCGGGTGGTTAATTTATAGGAAAAAGGTGACATTTCTTACTGAAGCCATCTGATCTGTAAGAAATCCATATTTAATGATTTTTAGTTCTTTTTAGGAAAACAGTTGAAACCAAGTTTTATATCCAAGCCTCGAAGGGCTAATGCCTTCGTCCAATCAAACATGAACCGACTCCGGCGACCCTACGATGCTTGGAAGAAACCATTTGGTTGATAAAAATCATATGTGTGTCCAAAAAGGTTCTGGGTTTAAGGTCCTGCTAACACTGATCTACCGCTGCCACTAGCACAGTGGCGACAGATAAAACAAGAAAACTAAAACATCTCGGGACCGCCGTCTACCCAACGGCTCCCGCTACAGATGAACAACCAACTACATCTACCAGACTCCACTCTGCTCCCAAGCACGAGTGTAACATGCATCCCACACTAAAAGATAACTCCTGACCACTCGGCCCACTACCCGGGCGAGGAAGAACACTATGTCCAGGAAAGTAGAAGTGTGGATGTCTAAAGCAGAAATAACCCTAGCCCAAGTGAGGGTTTTCTACTAGTCTGGTTACACATGCAACATATGACGGGGTGCTAGGTCAAGTTCCAATAACTATAATTTACAGATGGTAGAAAGCAAGGAGATGACAATACCATCAGATAATACAAGGAATAGCAATTCCTACATTCTAACATGCTGCACAAGCATTTCACTATCATGCATAGTCCTACTATAGCAGATTTAAAGCACAGTCCGTCAATCTTGGAGACAAGGCCACCCACCTGAAAATGCTAACTGTCCGGAGCCGCACAGCTGAGAAAGTCCAGAAACAGATATCTCTACACACCCACCAATCCAACAATACGGGAACAGTGATCAATACCTCCTGGGTACAAAAACACGACCCAAAGTTACACTTAATTCCATAAAATCCAAGCATCACAAATCTGCTGGGAACAGTCCCCTTAATGCGAAATTTTCACCTGTAAAACGAACTCCAAAAATTCCAATAAAAATATCACAGCGAGCGTCTCGTCGAGACCTTCGAAACGGGTACCTGCACGCCCAAATCCGAGCCCCGTAGGCCGAGTTACAAATTCCACAGTACAGGTGCGCAAACACTCACAACCACACAACTGTAAACTCAAACACAGATAAAAGGGGAATAGTATACCTTCGGGCAAGCCTCAGAAAAATCCCAGAAAAATACAATGATAATCCTTGCGACGAGTAGATCCAAAAAGTGTATAGGCTCGTCTCGATCCGACACTCGGGTGCGGAGATAAAATTCCGGCAAGGGGCCGCTGTCCAAAAACTCCACCAGAAAACAGCGGCTTAGAAATGCCTCGAAAACCGTGTCATAAACTCTGAATCCAGCAAGATGATCAACACGAAAGTCGAAGACGTACCTCTCATGATTCCAACGCCGCAGAAATCGTCCAAAAATACTGACGGAGTAGCTCTGTAGACCTCTCAGATCAAACTGCGACGATAACGGGCCTCCGATGAAAAATCGCCACACTGCGCTCCGATGCCGAAGTCGTCGACGCCGCGGCTTCCAAAAAATCCGGGCCTCTGCCAGAAGATGCGCAAGATGAAGATCTCCAACTTTGCTAAAGGGGCCATGGGCAGGGGAGCTCGGGAAAGGGGGCAAAACTCCCCCACAAGACAGCTATTTATAGGCCCAGCCCGAAAATCCGAATTTTGGACTTTTGGCCCAAAGTTTCGGGCGCTTGGCACTTCCGGGCTGCTACAGTAACGGGCCGGGCCCGTTACTGTTCATGCCCGAAAGCTCCTAGGCCCGCCACGCGTCCACCGACACTCCCCGCGCCCGGCGTACGCGCGCCCGCGAATCGCGGAGCGACATGTGGCCGACACGCGGGCGTGGGGTGGCTGCGCCCGGCCAATCGCGGGGCGCCACGTGGCGCCCCCACGTTGCCTCCCAACCGCCCCGCCGTACGGCCACCTGCTCCAGCCGCAGCGTGGACCGCGCGCACCAGGACCCGCCAACCACGCTCGGCCACGCGTCCGCACCCGGTGCACCGTGCACCCGCGCCTCTTCTGTGGACCGCGCCCGCTGCGCCGGCCAACCAGAAGGCGTCACGCGTCCTCCGCCCGGTGCACGACCCCCGCGGTGGACCGCGCGCCTCCGCCGCCGCCAACCGCCGCGCTCCGCCGCCCGCCGCCGCCGCCGGCGCCCCTCCGGCGGCCGGAACAGTACCAAAATCCTCGAAATGCGTGTTTTCGCATCCGGACTCCGAAAAATACAAATAAATAGTCCATCTTGACCGTTTTCGCGCGCTGAATCCAAATCCGAAGTCCGATTTGCCAAATTTCTCTTCTAAAATTTGCCAAAAATTCCCGGAGAAGTGTTCTTTACTCAAATTTCGCGCTGAGTCCAATTTTAATAACCATTTCGCGCGAAACCACATCAAAACATCCGACGGGGTCCTCCGATCACTCACGTGATCCATTATACACCCGAAGTCCATCACTTGAGTCCAAATTGGTGCAGAAACACCGCCGACATGCCACATAGGCCTCCAGAAGCTGCTAATCGCACTGTAGAAGCCCTGCGGAGATCTGGGTCACCACAGTATCGTGCCGGTATCTTGTTGGCACGGTACGGTACGGTGGATACGGTCCGTGCCGATGGATACTTAAATCCTTGGGCGTAGGGCTACTATACTTTTATGAGTATAAACCCCTTTATACTCATAACTTTTTCGCCCTTGGATGAAGGGATGCGCGGTTAGGATGATAGTGGTCCACTATTATATGGGACCACTATAATCCTAACCGCATATTTTTTCATCCAAGAGCCGAAAATTTATGAGTACGAATGGATTTTACTCATAAAAGTATAGTAGTTGGACCCTATATATATATAGTCAGGCTGGAATACTATTAATAGACCAAGCAATTGGTGCTATCAAGTTTCTAACCCTTGGATGAAAGTATGGGTGGTTGGGATTATAGTGTTCTCGTAAGATTTTTACTATTCAACCAATCAGTCACTAAATCCTAGGGGACCACTATCATCCTACCGTACATCCTTTAATCCAAAAGTTTGATGCTATCGATAGTATAATGGAGGATCAAATGATGATACAATTAAGGAATTGATTATGGATAAATCAAATTCTCATAACCAAGAATCTACCAATTATGACAAGTATTCAAATCACGAGAAATTAAGGAAACTCAAGAATGGCAATCTCGCAAGTATGGCAACCACACCAAATAGAAACTATTTGAATTCAAATATTATACACTTATAGAATGTAATTGTGTAAATATTATAATCCCAAGAATAATGGGATTATATTTTGTATCCAATAATGCTATATATTGAGTGTTGGTTTTGTGCTCTTCATTGTGCACAATAACCATTTTTCCATCAATTACGATTTCCTTTATGGTATCGGAGCCATAAGACGTCAGTCATCATACTTGATCTAATGGCCACTTCCGGTGCTTCCTCTTCCACCACAAGCCCCACATTTGTTATTGCTAACATTAGCAATTTAGTCTCTATTAAACTTGACCACGGCAACTATCTGTTATGGCGACAACAATTTCTTCCTGTTTTTTTTGCTCATGACTTGATGAGTTTTATTGATGGATCCAAAGAGTGTCCATCAAAATTCTTCAAAAATGCAGATGGCATTGTTACCGACACTATCAATCCGTCTTTTTTGGAGTGGATGAAACAAGATCGTCATCTACTCTCTTGGATTCAAGCAACCCTCACCGAAGGTGTACTTGCTCAAGTTGTCGGCTTACAATCCTCCCGCGACGTTTGGGTTGCACTGGAACGTCGGTATGCTTCTCTCTCACGTGCCCATATTTCACAACTTACGACTCAACTTCAAACTATCAAAAAGGGAGGTATGTCTATCACTGATTATATGAATAAAATAAAAGCCATATCGGATAATTTGGCGGCTGTTGGTAAATCGGTTCATGACGATGATTTGATTTATCATATTGTTCATGGTCTTCCCCCGGAATATGACCCCATTCGGGTCTCTATTCGCACTAATCCTTCTATTTCTACTGTTGAGGAAGTGCATGCTATTTTAGCTAGTGAAGAGCTACTTTTGGAGGAACGACGTCAACTTCAATCCTCCATCACCCATGAATCCACCGCCTTCATTGCACAAAATAATTCTTCTCAAAACAGCCTTGGCTCCAATTATGGCCGAGGGCGCAATACTAATAATGGCAGGGGACGTGGAAGAGGACGTGGTAGTTATGGCCGAGGTGGAGGCCAACATCCACGCAACAACAACACAAGTGCAAATGGTGGGCAACGTCCCACTTGCCAAATCTGCAATCGAATTGGCCACATTGCACTCGACTGTCATCATCGAATGGACTTTGCATATCAAGGGCGTACTCCTCCTCAGCGCCTTCAAGCAATGGTGGCAACAACTTCTCCCTCCGCTGATCAAACTTGGTATGCTGACACCGGAGCCACCAACAACTTAACTTCTGATCTCTCCAATCTTACTATTCGCACCGACTATCAAGGAAGCGACAAAATATCTGTAGGCAATGGACAAGGTTTGCGCATTCTCCATACTGGTTCATCTGTACTTCATACCCCATCTCAATCCTTTCAACTAAACAATTTGTTACATGTTCCTGAAATATCAACCAATTTAGTCTCCGTTAACCAGTTTTCTAAAGATAACGATTGTTATTTTCTCTTTGACTCTCATGGTTTTTGTGTGAAGGACAAACAGTCGGGGAAGACGCTTTTCCAAGGGCCGAGTGAAAATGGACTATATCCCATTAAATCCGTCAAAAACAATCAACATAAATCTGGTCTTTTTGCTTTTATTGGCGAAAGAGTTTCCTCTTCAGTCTGGCATCACAGGCTTGGCCATCATTCTGCTACTACTTTGCATTATTTATCTGCGCATTCTGATATCTTTTTAAAAGGTTCTATAAAAGAAATAAATTTTTGTGATTCATGTCAACTTGCCAAAAGTCATCGTCTTCCTTTTCTCCCTTCTACTTATGTATCTTCTTCCACTTTAGAACTTTTACATATGGATGTTTGGGGACCTACTCCTATTCTATCAATGAGTGATTTTAAATATTACTTGGTAATTGTTGATGATTTTACTAGATATTCATGGCTTTTTCCTTTACACTCAAAATCTGATGTTTGTGAAATTTTTATTAATTTTAAATTCAAAATTGAGAATTTACTTGATCGAAAAATCAAAAGTATTCGCTCCGACGGAGGTGGAGAATTTTTAAACAATCGTTTCAAAAATTTTTTACTTGAACATGGTATCTCTCATCAGCTTTCTTGTCCACATACGCCTGAGCAAAATGGTATTGCTGAAAGAAAACACCGTCATATCATTGAAACTGGACTCTCTCTTCTTTTTCATGCACACATGCCTTCTAATTATTGGGTAGAAGCTTTTCGAACATCCATCTTTCTCATTAATAGAATGCCATCGAAACGTTTAAATAATATTTCTCCTTGGGAAAAAATGTTTGCTCGCAAACCTAACTACTCTTTTCTCAAAGTTTTTGGTTGTGCATGTTATCCATGGTTACGCCCTTATTCTCATCATAAGCTCGAACCTCGCTCATTAAAATGTGTTTTTATTGGCTATAGTTTGGATCACAAAGGTTATCGCTGTCTTGATCCTTTTACAGGGCGTGTATATCTTTCTCGGCATGTTGTTTTTAATGAATCTCATTTTCCCTTTAATAAATTACCTTTGGAATGTCCTTCTACTCGGTCAATGGATAAAGTGGATCTCGAACCAACTGGAGTTCTTCATGCCTGGCTACCTTTTTCCTCACCTCCTCTCTCGTCACCATCTATACCCGCCCAATCGTCCAACAATGAAACTCCGAGTGCCTCCCCTGAAATACCGAACCAACCACCATTACAATATCAACTTTCCCTTACCTCCCAACCTACAATCGACACTTCCATAGAACAGTTGACTACCAATAATACCATTACCAATTCTAATTCTCATCCTATGCAAACTAGATCTAAGTCAGGTATTATCATGAGAAAGCAACTGCTCACATTGAATGCCACTCGCCACCCTTTACCCAAAGCGCTACTTGCCACTACTACAGAAATTGAGCCAACTTGTTATAGTCAAGCTTCTAAAAGTACTGAGTGGAGGGATGCAATGGCTGCCGAATTTAATGCATTGCAAAAGTGCGGTACATGGTCTCTTGTCCCTTTTACCCCTAATATGAATGTTGTTGGCTGCCGTTGGGTTTATCGAATTAAACGACGAGCTGATGGTAGTCTTGAAAGATACAAGGCCCGCTTGGTAGCTAAAGGTTATCATCAACAATCTGGGCTTGATTATAGTGAAACCTTTACCCCTGTTGCCAAGCCTTCCACCATTCGAATTGTGTTGACTATTGCCGTTCATTTTGGATGGCCCATACGTCAACTCGATGTCCATAATGCCTTTTTGCATGGTATTTTACGAGAAGAAGTATATATGCAACAACCTCCTGGTTTTGTTGATCCTCTTGCTCCAACTCATGTTTGCAAGCTCCATAAATAGATTTATGGATTAAAACAAGCACCGCGTGCTTGGTTTGAACGCTTTACAACATATCTTTTTGCGTTGGGATTTCATGGTGCCGATGCTGACACTTCTCTCTTCATCCATACTTCTCATAATGGAGTTCTTATTCTTCTTATATATGTGGATGATATTATTATTACCGGCAGTAATTCCACTTCTATTCATAATCTAATTCATGAACTTGGCAATCAATTCGCAATGAAAGATCTTGGTCCTCTCTATTACTTTCTTGGTATTGAGGTACATCGTGATTCAACAGGCATCTTTTTATCTCAATCAAAATACTCAATTGATCTTCTTACACGTGCATATATGGATGGCGCGAAAGCATGCACTTCACCAGCTTCTTCTCATAAGAGGCTCTCCCTCACTGAAGGCGATTCTCTTGATGATGCAACGTTCTATCGGAGTATTGTAGGGGGACTCCAATATTTATCTATGACGCGACCAGATTTAGCCTTCTCTACCAATCAGGCCTGTCAATTTATGCATGCACCAACTTCTACACATTTAATTGCTGTTAAAAGAATCCTTCGATTTCTCAAAGGAACAGTGGACCACGGACTTCATATTGGAATCGGCAATCTTGATTTGCACGCCTATTGTGATGCAGATTGGGCAGGAGATCCCGATGATCGCCGCTCTACCAGTGGTTTTGGTGTCTTTCTTGGTCCGTGTTTAGTTTCTTGGTGTGCAAAGAAACAACCTACAGTATCTCGTTCTAGTACGGAGGCCGAATATCGCTCTCTCGCCCACACTGCTGCTGAGCTTTCTTGGGTATGATTGCTCCTTAAAAATCTTCACATATTTCTACATTCTAAACCTATTATTTATTGTGACAACATTAGTGCTATCCGACTTGCGTACAATCCTATCTTTCATGCTCGGACTAAACACATCGAAGTTGATTATCATTTTGTACGAGAAAAGGTTATTCGACAAGATCTCGATGTTCATTATGTAGCGTCACAAGATCAAATTGCTGATATCTTCACTAAAGGACTATCTTCTCATCGATTCAAATTTCTCAAAGACAAGCTAATGGTGCGTGCACCTCCCATAAGCTTGAGGGGGCGTAATGGAGGATCAAATGATGATACAATTAAGGAATTGATTATGGATAAATCAAATTCTCATAACCAAGAATCTACCAATTATGACAAGTATTCAAATCACGAGAAATTAAGGAAACTCAAGAATGACAATCTCGCAAGTATGGCAACCACACCAAATAGAAACTATTTGAATTCAAATATTGTACACTTATAGAATGTAATTGTGTAAATATTATAATCCCAAGAATAATGGGATTATATTTTGTATCCAATAATGCTATATATTGAGTGTTGGTTTTGTGCTCTTCATTGTGCACAATAACCATTTTTCCATCAATTACGATTTCCTTTATAGTATTCCAGCCTAATTCTAGAGGTTATATACTTTTATATACTTTTAAAAGTACAAACCAATTTATACTTGTGATTTTTTTATCATTGAATTTGTATTGAGATTTATACTATTGTAAAGTCAAATAAAAAGAGAGAAAGAAAAAATAAAAAATACAAATCCCACTACAAATTCAATGGTAAAAAATTCACAAGTATGGATGAGCTTGCCTTTAAAAGTATATAAACTCTACTATATATATATATATATAAATATATATATTGTTGTGCTGGAATGCTATTGATAGCACCAGCCCAACTTTGCCACCCATTTTGAGTGTCTGACTACTTTATATATATATATATATATATATATATATATATATATATATATATATATATATATATATATATATATATATATATATATATATATATATATATATATATATATATATATATATATATATATATATATATATATATATATATATATATATTGAGTGTCTGACTACTACGTTTTTAAAAGTGCGAACCAATTGGTGCTTATAAATTTTTTACTATACTTTTAAAAACATAATAGCCGGTCTCTCTCTCTCTTTCTCTCTCTCTCTCTCTCTCTCTCTCTCTCTTTATATATATATATATATATATATATATATATATATATATATATATATATATATATATATATATATATATATATATATAAATTTTACTATTTTGATTTTAGACCAATCCAAATGTAAAAAGGCCTATATTTGTGAATATTAATTATTAGATTACTAGTTGGGCTGAACTTCTCAATTAAAGAGGCCTTTGTGTAAAATTACTTTTTTCAAATGCTGCAGTTGGATCTGCGGGCAATTTCGGTGTAGTTCCAACTGCTCTAGCCGCAACAGTTGAATTCAAATACATCGAAACAAATATCGAATTTGAATCGCATATAATTACAACTACGTGCAACCAAACAGCCGGAGTATTAATTTTGTTATATTATAAAAAGCAATTTTAATATTATAAGAAAAACATATTTGTATGTTTTTTTGGGAGTATCCAAAAATGTAAAAATACTTTTAAAAAATAATGTAAATTAGTCATAAAAGTAAAAAAGGAAAAATTCAAATCTTTGGATTTCTCCATTTACTTATTGTTGTAATACAATAATTTATCAAAGTATAAACTCAACAATAAAATTACAAGATGTTGGCTATTTATTTATGAGTTAAAAATATGTTAAACTTTTTACTTTATGATAATAAGACTAAAAAATTAATAAATTTAGTTGGATGAGCCTGGTAAGTTCAGTGAGACTACGATTTTCTCCTCCATTGCTGTAAAATGAAACTGGAAAACCACTGATAACAAAACACCTTTAAAATAAGACTACAAATTACTATGGAAAAAAAATATTCAAAAAATTACTATTACTGACAGCTTTTTAATAATCACAAAATAAAATCTATACAATAACTATTTGCCGGTTTTTTTCGTCTGACGTGTTGTGCTGTTGTTGATTTGGCTGATGTGGCGTGTTGTTATGCTTCTGGTGTTCCTATGCGGGCTCCTAACCTATCGCCGAGTCACTTGCCACATCTTTCTTTCTCTTCCTAAACCTAGCGCAGAACCTCCCCTGTGCGCCGAACCTTCCCTACGCGCGTTGTGCGTGACTCCTTGCCTGCTCGGCCCTCTTCGCCTGCTCGCTCCTCTTTCTCCGACTCCTCTGCTGCTCGCCCCTCTTCGCCTACACGTAAAATATAAATTGAGTGACAACACAATGACATGGTCCCTCCCATGACCTCATTCCGCACTATATATATTTTTTATTAAAAAAACTAAGCATAAAGGAAATAAAAATAAAATAAAAAATAAAAAAGAAAAGCAATGCTACCCGTACACTCATTTTTTGATATACGATGTACATTCCATCTATTTCAGGATGGATACTTATCCACTAGTTACTTTGAAGTGATTAGTGGAATTTACTTTATTTTGAAATGGGTGAGCGGTAAGATGTACACCCTAGTTGAGATGTGCAAAAAGTATTTTCTAAAAAAGAAACACGTAAAAATCAATTCGGATTCGGTTCGAGTTCAGATCGGGTACAGTCAAAATTCATATTTGAATCCAAATTCGTCGGATTTTCATTTTTTATATTCGTATACGAATCCATATCTGTTTAACATCGAGTAAATTCATTCTATTCGGATTCGGATTCGGATAAAATTTCTTATCCATACCCATTGCCATCCCTAGAAGGGATCCGCAAGGCACCCATTTTATTCTCTCTTGCTTATATAGAAGAGCCTCTTGTCCTTCGCTCTTCAAAATAAGACAGCAAATCACTATTAAAAAAAATATTCGAACAATTATTATCAGTAACAAATTTGTAATAATCATAAAATAAAATAAAAT
Source organism: Tillandsia leiboldiana (assembly GCA_029204045.2). Taxonomy (NCBI): domain Eukaryota; kingdom Viridiplantae; phylum Streptophyta; class Magnoliopsida; order Poales; family Bromeliaceae; genus Tillandsia; species Tillandsia leiboldiana. The sequence continues at coordinate 994,932 of CM055072.1, read as the reverse complement.
AAAAGACGAAATGGGTGAGAGCACAATGCCATGTTCGCCCGTAACCTCATTACTACAAGATAAAAAAAAAAAAGAGGCTAAATTATAAAAAACTTTTGTAAAATCCTACTTTTTAACTTTTATCTTGACTTTTAAAAATCTATACTTTGCCCTTTTATAATTACGAAATTATGCACTTACCTCCAGCCGACATCTTTCCGTAAGTGATGTGATCCTGTGACCATATTTGATGTGCTGCGGCATCATCGCTGCAATCATTGGAGCTGGGACTTACTCATCAACAGTATCAAACCTTCAACCCACTTACGGAACGATGACGACAGGGAGGTAAGTGCATAATTTCGTAATTAGAAGGGGATAAAGTATAGGTTTTTAAAAGTCGGGGGGCAAAATAAAAAAGCAAAATTTTACTAGGGGGTTTTATGTAATTTAGCCTTTAAAAAATGGATAAAAGTGTATGGACTTATCTGAACTATTGACTATTTTAAACTGATTACTTAATCTTTCAAAATTTTGATTTTATTATTCAATCTTTCAATCTGTTTGATTTAATTTTAAAATTTAAAATAATTACTTATTTTAATAAATTTATAGCCGCGAGAATTGTATGAAATATACTAACTAAATATGTAAAAATAAATAATGCATTCGAATTTTGAAGTTAGTGTCGTTGACTGACACAAACCAAGCTGATTGAAAATGTTGGATAATAAAATTAATATTTTAAAAGATTAGTAACCAAATCAAAATGATTCATAGTTCAGATAAATCTTATACGATTTTACCCAAAAAAAACATAAAAGATATAGAATAGAAATTAAAAAAGTAAATAACAAAAAGAAACCCTTCCAAAAATAAGGCTAAAATATAGAAAACCCTCTCTTAATACTCACATTTCCCCTACGTTCAAACACCTACATTTTGCCCTCTCAAAATTTTAAAAATATTTTCAGCGGATTATAGCATTAATGATAGGGAAATTTTATCAAATTACCCTTATACTTGTTCTAGAAAAAAAATAATTTTTTGATATAAATTATATAAAAGAAACAGAATAGTAATGAAATCCTAGCGGAGCAAGACTAAGTACATCAATTTAAAATTTTGAAAAGATAAAATGTAAATGTTGGGATAAAAAAATTAAATTTAAAATTGAAAGAAAAGAAGAAAAAAAAAGAAATATGAAAATAGACGAAAAAAATAAAATAAATGTGATTTGATTGGTATGATCAACCACCAAAAAGGAAAAGAAAAGAAAATATATTGTTGCCTTGTATATAATTTTTTTTTAAATTATTTTTTAAAATAAAGAGGTCTTAGGATTACTATAAATTGGACTATGAAATTCAAAAAAAAGAGTTTTGGGGTGAACAAAATTTGAGAAAAAAAAAATTGGGAAAAAAAAGAAAAAAACTCTCTAAGGCCAAACAAACAAAAAGATAAAAAAAAAAGGCAAAGCAAAGAGAAGAAAAAAAAACAGAGAAAAAAAAAGTGAAGGAACGATGGCGGCAGTGATGATAACGACAATGGCAGGAGCGACTGCAATGGCGATAATGATAATGATCCTGAGGCCTTCCCTCTTCTTCGACAACGGAGATTCAAAGACAACGTCGGTCACCACAGCAACGATAAGGTGATAAATGCGTGCGAACGACGTTGGAACTATCTTATCATCGATTTGATCGAGCGGGTGTCTTCGTGATAGGTTCGACACGCTCAAAATCGACGTTAGGTTGTTGCTATTGTCTTAAGCATGTATTCACCATCTTCAAGTTGTCGTGGTCCCGATATCGTCTCTGATATTATCAACGTGTGCGATCTTATGTTAGTTTGATCGAGCAGTGGTCCTCGCGATAGGCTCAACACGATTAATCCCGATATCGTATCGTTACCCTCGCTGGAACCATCTTTGTGATAAGCTCGACACGGTTAAACTCCGATTTGAACCACAATAAAAATAATAATAAATATTTATCTTGGATCACCATCTTCGTGATAGGTTAGATCCAATATGACTTAAGCTGGATCGTCGTCTTCGTGATAGGCTTGACCTGGTTCATTAAACCAAATTGTCGTCTTCGTGATAGGCTTGATTTGGCTTCGGTTCATTAAACTAGGTTGTCGTCTTCACGGTAGGCTTTGTCGGGCGCTAACCATTAATCCCAAAAGCTCGAGCTGTTAGAAATACGCAACCAATTCACTTAAAGCGTACAGACACAGCGCCCACGGGTCTTGACCGGACTCAACCCACCTGGACGTTAGGTCTATTGTTGGGCCTCTTGCCGTTAGGTCTATTGTGGACCGCAGCCCCACTCAACTTATTGGGCTCACCCAACTCAACTTTTTAGTTTTCTGGGCCTATTGTCACAGCGCAGGAAGTTGGGTCTATTTTAACCCATACATAAATAGCCAACATGCTTGACCCGGTTCGTTACATCAAATCGTCATTTTCGTGATAGGCTAGATTTGAGTTCCGCTAATTAAGCCTATCGCGATCCTGAACCGAAGTCATAAGGGTTCAACCTAAACCATGTTTCAATAGGTCCTGAACCAAAACATAACGATTCGACCCAAATCAAATTCAAAAGGAACAAATCAAGCGAAAGCCTAAGCCGGCTCAACTCAAATCAAATACAAAGAGTTCAAACCAATTCAATCTGAACCCAACCTAAACAATGGTTCAAACCAAATTTTGGGGATGATCCAAATTGAGTAAATCGGCTCCGCCCAAACTGATGCAGATCAAGGGTTCAAACCGAGCTGACTTCAAATTAATCGGCCGAGACAACTTAATGGACTCATAAGCTAGAATCAACTACGACTGAAAAGTCCTTAAACTAAACAACCAAAATTCAAATGAAAAAGATGAGTCAACTTAATCGACTCACAACCCAAATTCAAACGACTGCAAAGTCGTTAAACTAAATTCAAACGACCGCGAAATCATTAAGCTAAACTAAAGCCAAATCAACCGACTGCCAAGTCACTAAACTGAACAAATAAAGTTCAAATCAATTGACCGCCAAGTCGTTAAACTGAGAAAGTCAAACTCAAATCAATTGATCGCCAAGTTGTTAAACTGAGCAATCCGACTTCAAAATTTAAACTGAATTCCAAATTTGGCTGTTATGTTGCTAAACTGAGCACCCCAATTTCAAGCCGATCGCCATGTCGTTGAATTAAGCACTTCAACTTCAAACCAACCGTCATGTCGTTAAACTGAGCAACTCAACTTCAATAGACCGCCAAGTCATTAAACTGAGCAGATCAAGTTCCAATCAATCACCAAGTTATTAAAGTGAGCAAATCAAATTCAAATCAGTTGACTGCCAAGTCGTTAAACTAATCAAATCAAACACAAACTAAACTGTCACGCCCCGTGTTTTGAAAAGCAGGCTAATTTTTTTTTTTTTTTTTTTTTTTTTTTTTTTTTTTTTTTAAATCAGAGTTTACAAACCGGGCCTAACAGACCCCCACAGGTATAGTAAATTCTCTGCCCAACTGGGCAGAGCCTTTCCTATACATGCACGGCTAATCATAATCAGTCCATATCAGAGTAGTCTAAACTACGCATGCAAAACTAGCCAATTTATAATAATTAAACTGAAATGCGGAAAAGTAATATACTGACTACAGAGGGGTCGGTACTATCGCAATCGTCTCACCAACGTGTCCCGACATCCCATTACCCAAGCGACCTGAAAAACAGTCACCCGAGGGTGTGAGACACACCGAAGTGTATCCCAGTGGGCACGACGAGCCGAGAAATAGCTAATCGTACCTACTGGGTGCAATAATCTGCGGATAGTAAAGATCATAGGGTAAAGCTGAACAATAAAGCAGATCTACTGATAATCAACAGAATCCACAGATAAGCTAACTAGGCAGGTAATCAATCATAAGGAACAGCAGATAAGTAGTACTGAAAATCGAAATATCAGCTATGCATCAACAAAGAATAACAAGTACTAACCGGTGCCACTGTTGGTCACGGGGACCTCAGGCGAAGATATCTATGCAGAGCCAATCATAATCATCCTGGATTCCACCTAGCAGAACTGAACCGCAAACCCCGTACCATTGATATAGCCAAGAGGATCCTCGTACCAAAAGGTACAACCAAGAGTTTTCCTCATATCGGTACAACCAAGGGGCTCCCCGTACCCAGTGATACAACAAGAGGGGCAAGCTCACGGGTCAAGCAGACCCTTTACCGGTAAAGAACGCAATGTGGGGGATCAATCCCACAGCGTACGCGAACGAACAGCAGGTGCACAATCATCACAATGCGAATGCTAAATCTCCCGGTCCACGGACCGGGTAATCGGCAACATGCCGGAAATCCCCACAGGGATGTAGATGTCTATCAATCCATCATATATCTATCATGAAATCTAGAATACAAGAAATATGTATCTCTGAATAAAAGCAAATCTATGACATGATCGAGCCAACATGATATGTGTGTCCAATAGGAGCTAATGAACTATCATCTAACTAATGACCAATCAAGCAGGTATATGTGATATGTCTAAGGAGATCAGAGTCTATCAGGCAAAATCATAAACCATCAGGAATAATCAAGAACATGCAAAATCATCAGGGCTAATCCAAAAACAGGTGTCCGACTGGACTAAAGCAAACAGAGGGCCGAAAAGATAAAGCCCGGACCGAAGATAACCCACATGAATGTAGGCGGTCCAACGACTCCAACAGAAGGCTCGTGGGGCTGAGTCAGACTGCAGGGACCTGTGGGAGGTAGAAGCACTGTTGGCTCAGCTTCGGGAGCAAGGTGATCTCAACCTTCCATTGGTAGAGCTCGAGTTGGCCGAGCCCACTTGTCTCTCGGCCAAGCTTCCAACAAAGGTGAGCACCACCCTTCTTGAACCTTCAGAAGTGCAAGGGACCTCAGCCGTGAAAGCTTGGAAGCTCCTGTGCAATCCCAACCCGAGGAAGAAGAAGATAAAGCTTCAAGGGTTCATTAATGGCAACTTGGAAAGGAACCCGCATGGGTTGCATGCACTTGGTCCAAAGGAATTCTCATGATGTCAGGAGACTTACCCAAGATGGCCGGCGCCGGAGGAAGCGACGGCGACGATGGCCGGCGTTGCTCGGTTGCAAACGGGTGCAACTACCGGGAAAGAAATCCTGCCGTTAGAACTCGCATGCAAAATGTTGGAAAGCTTCCTAAGGATCATATTAGCTCACCTGGGTGGTTTCCCGGCGACGAGAAGCGTCGGCGACGCGCGGCGGCGGAGCTCGGGTGAAAGCACAACAAAACCCGAAGCTAGGGCTTCTTCGCCCGGCTCAGCCGTTCAACTGAGCATCCCGAGACTTTGGGGGTAGCTAGCAGTCTTCAAGGCGAAGAGGATCAACGGTTCCGATCTCAGTTTTAATGGTCGGAAAAATCGGGAACCGAGTTCGTCGGAAAATGCAAGAAGAGGAGTGCCTCCCGCGGCGGCGCACGGCGGCGGCTGGGGCCGGGGTCACCTCAGCCCGGTTGCGGCTCCACGAGGGAGTCCTCAGACATGGACTGGATGGATTAGCACCCACTCGATCACCCTCCTCAACGAGAACCCGAGATCAAGAAATGTTCTTGATCTTCTTCCTTCTCCGGCGATGAAGCGGCGGCCGGTGCGGGGCTCCCGTGGAGTGCGGCAGAGGAGGTGTAGAAGCGGTTGAAGCAGGCGGCTTGGGCAGCGGCTGGGAGCTTAGGGATTTAGAGGAACCCTAACCCGAATGCATAATATATAGTGTATATATGCAAAATTGCAATTTAGTCCTTTATCACTTAATATTTTGCTATGAGCCCATTGCTGTAGAACACATTTGCTATAAGGACCTTCCTCTACAAGTTTGGTGCAAATCGATACCTAAAATATAGCATCAATACGCGAAATACTGCGATTTTTCTTCTATTTCCCGCTTTTCGAGACAACCGGACTGTCAAACTGAAAATCTGACACCGCCACGACGTCCGGCTCGACGAAACTTATTAGGTAGCGATTTTGGTTCGCTAAAATTTAGCTCCATAAATTTTAAATTCCATCTTATACTGTGCCGAAACACAGTTATCGCGCTTCTCGAGGCTCTAGGGCCGTCAAATGGAAATTCCGTCAGCGCCATTGCGTCCAGAACGACAAAACCGTTCAAAATGACTACCTGGATCACTATGTTCGGATTCCGTTCAGTGAAATAGTGCTTGTTGCAATCGACGGAGTCAAAAACTCAGGGGCTACTGTTCATCTACAGTGCCAACTTAAGTGACACTGTGCGCAGAGGGCACTGTTACATTGGTCGCGTTTATTTGCCCACTTTTTCATCGATTTCTGGAAGATCCGACCGTCAGATCGAAAAGTGCTGAATATGAATCTCGCTCAGTTCGACGAGACGATCGCAACGGTCAATTCGGATTTCCAAGATCATGCCCGGATCGGAAAATAGCCTTTTTGTCTAGTGCATAGTGCGACTTGCCCACTGGCGATTGACCATATAGGTCAACAAAGGTCTTTTAAATTTAAAACCAGCTCGAAATTTCACTTTTAAACTGTTAATTAAAATAAAATATTTCGAGTTTCTACATAAACTCAACTTGACCGTCAAGTCGTTAAACTTAGCAAACCAAATTCAACTCAACCTGATCACTAAGTCGTTAAACTGAGCAAACCAAATCAAATTCGACTCAATCTAATCGCTAAGTCGCTAAACTGAGCAATTCGAGTTCAAAATTAAACTCAACTCTATCTGATTGGCAAGTCGCTAAGCTGAATAATTCGAGTTCAAAATTAAACTCAACTCAATTTGACCGCCGAGTCGTTAAACTGAGCAACTTAATTTTGATTGATCGTCAAGTCTATAAACTAAGCACTTATGTAAAGCAGGGGTATGCCCCTACTTCAGCCATGTACAGAACAAATTATATAATAAGATTTTATTCTTACATTTTGATCTCTTTCACTATCAGCATTTATTTTTGTTCTCTTAATCAAGGGTCCCTTAATACTTTAAGTGTGGGATAATTAACAACAGATTCTTGAGTCTGCTGGAAAGTATGAGCCTACAAACTTAATTTCACATTAGAACTCAAACAAATTCAATTCTGTATTATGAATGACCATTCATCACATATCGGTTTATTCGTGGCGGCAAACAGTAGATTTTAAAAGTCACAAAGAAATGTAAAAAAATAAATATTTACATTTTTTTTTGAATCTCAGCAAAATATAATATATGTATATATTGTCCGGCTGCAATACTATCGATAACACCAACCAATGGTACTATCAATTTTTTTATCGTTAGATTTATATCTTTGATCATTTTCACCCCTCGGATTATACTATTCAACCAATCACCCACTAAACCCTATCATCCTAATCGCATATTTTTTAATCCAAGAGCTAAAAATTTGATAGCACCAACAATTTGGTGCTATCGATAGTAAAATAGTTTACTTATATATATATATATATATATATATATATATATATATATATATATATATATATAGTCAAGTTATTATACTTGTATAAGCACGAAGCAAAACAATTAGTGCTTGTAAGTTTTCTACCGTTAGATCTACCCATTTGACTAATTTCATCGCTTAGATCATTCTATTACACCAACCACTCACTAAATCCAGAGGACCCACTATCATCTTATTCACACATTTTTTTTATTTGAGAGCTAAAAACTTATAAGCACGAATCACTTGAAACTTTTTAAAATATAGAAACTCAATTTTATATATATATATATAGTCCGGCTCCTATACTATCGATAGTATTAAGTATTTGGTGCTATCAAATTTTCTATCCTTAGATCAACTCCTTTAATTATTTTCACCCGTTAGATTTTACTATTTTTCCAACCACCCATTAAACCCAAGGGGTCCAGTATCATCTCAACCACACATCTTTTAATTTAACGGTTAAAAACTTAATAACACCAATAATATTGTACTATTAATAATATTCCAGCCTAGTGCGCGCGCTCTCTCTCTCTCTCTCTCTCTATATATATATATATATATATATATATATATATGAGAAGTGCTAGGTGTACACCCCAAATGGGGTGTACATCTAGCATTTTCCTATATATACACATTGATTCCTTTCGGCGTTTTTGGGCGACTTCTGGTTAGCCTCGAATTGCTTCGCCGATTTTGTGATGGGAGGAGGACAAGGACCATCTGTCTAAGCTTTCGAAGTTGGTCTGTCAGTCGGCCGGGTTCCTTGCCGGAATGCTTTGGTGCTAGTTATTAAGGTTTCCAGAACTTTTGTTTTTGCATTTGTCTGAAGGTTAGTGATCATATAGGTGAATGTGGGGATGAATTCAGCAGTTTGAAGACTTTTCAAGTTGAAATGGTCGTGGTGCTTTCGGGTCCTATAGAGTTTGGATTTTAAAGTTGAATACTTGATGGAAGAGAATAGTGTTGTTCTTCTCTATATCTGGTTCTTTCACGACGATTTGTCGAACCGTTGCCGCGGTATTGTATTTTGTTTTGCTAATGCTGTAGCCAATAGCGCGGATGAGGGTCCGGATGGTTTGGAGGGGCTATCTGTAGTGCTGCTGCTGTTGCAAAAGTTTTGAACCTTTAGCTTCTTCTTTTGTCACTTAGTGCTATCAGAAAGCTTCTGGACTCTTAGCAACAATACTCGACGACTAAAGATTGAATGAGGTTTTACAAAGAAAATTGAAGGATTAGGATCTCTTTTCAAGCATTTGAGGAGTGTATTATACTGATTTTCCGGGGTTTGGAGTTTTGAAGTTTCGGTGGAGGCAGGGGGTTGAGGCAGGGGGTGTGAAGAAGTTTTTATTGCAATCTCTCAGATTTGGGTCTCTACTTTCCTTTTTTCTTGATTACTGCAACAAGTATGCTCAACCTACTCTCTTTTGTTTGGTCCATGCTTCACAACGGGATCTGAGGATCGAACTTTGAGTTGGCAAGTTACTTGCTTCCGGAGATCCAATGTGTTGTGTTGCTTCACAGTGATGCTTATTTCTTTTTTATCGAGTTGGGTCAATAATTGGTTTTACGTACTTGCTTGATCTGGATTGTTTAGTCGGGTTAGTTATCCTTGTTTTTTCGTCGACTCGCTGTTTTGGTATGGAACATGAGGAGTTGATGTTTTAGTATTATCTTCTGGTGTTGATCGAAAAAAGGTATGGTGAGATGACTGCGACGCAAACCTTCGTTGTTTAATTGCAGCTGGGACTGACTCGGGGCCGTATTTTTGGCACAGCTGGGGTTTTAGATTTTTTCATTGCCTGCCCCTTCATCACAAAGAGTTGGGATATATGGGATTGGACGATCTGGGAGATCTAATGAGTTTTTCGCTGTTTGGAGTTATGATGCATTGGCAGATGGTTGGGGTTCTTTGATCACCTGCTCTATAGGATTTTCGTACGGTATTCTGTCGGCGACTTGGTGACTTGGGGATCGGGGGACGTTATGTTTTTCTGCTACTATTAGGGGGCATCGGAGTATCAATTCTTGCTCTTTTGGTGATTATAGTTGGCAAGTGGTGCCTTTGGGATTGTATTGGTAGACTTGATGGTGCAGTGTTGGGTCCCTATTTTGATTACTCTCTAGAGCTGGCGTCTGTTGATTGGTCTGGAGTTTATTCCCACGGACGAGGTTGTATTAGCGATCCATTCCCTTTTGAGGGTTCGGGAGTGGGCTCAATTCTTAGTGTTGGGCTTTTTTTATTTATTTTCTGTCCTGTCATGTACTGTTCAAATAGGGTATATTCCTGTTTAATCAATATATATATATATATATATATATATATATATATATATATATATATATATATATAGAAGAGATCCACATGGCGCATGGCGCTCTTTTCATTCTCTCTCTCTCTCTCTCTCTCACACACACACATTCTCTCTCTTCCTCCTCTTCTCCTCCTCTCCCATTGGATACAAATCACTCCATAGCCCAAGAATTGTAGAGCCCTCCATTTCCCCCATCAAGTTGAGATTTTGAGCCGAGAATCGGGCTTGTGCGGCGAAATCCTCAACTAGGTCTCGGCGATTTCGCCGCAATTGGCCTTTTGATCCGATTTCGAGAGGTGGGTGTCCTAATTCGATGTTCTTGATTTGTGGCATAAGGTGTTTTTTTTTTTTTTTTTTTTTTTTTTTTTTTTTTTTTTTTTGTGTGTGTGGTTAATTTAGTGTGATTTTCGTTTTGCTATGTGTTGCATGTTACTTTGAGCTATGAACAATTTCTTGGAGAATAAGAAACTAGTTTAGTGTGAATTGTGTGATGTATGCACTAATCTTGTAATGCTAGAACAATATTAGCTCAATTAGATTGATCTTTTGTTGTTAATTGTTGCTAATTATAATAAGTGGTGTTTGATTCCTCGGAAAAGTGCGGAAAACTGTTTCCCGCCCTTTTCATTTTTCGAATACAAAATTTCGGAAAACAAACTTTTTCAACCAGAAAACTGTTTCTTGGAATGTTTTCCGGAGAACAGAACAAACCCTAATAAGGTTATTGTAATTGGAGTAGTAGATTACTATCATATAAAATGTATAATTAATGCACTATTATTGCTGTAGTGGGGGGGGGGGGGGGATCGATATGACGGAAATGTCTTGTTTATAATGTTAGAAGAATAGTGTTCACAATTGAGAGGCCTTTCTTATTGTTCTTGATGATTATCTTTCTTAATATTAATGCTTGTAGACTTAAAAAAGGAATTTCCTCCTTGTTATGTCGATTACTGTCTCTTTTTAGTTACAAGAACAATGATTTGTAGCTTAATTTGATTGCACCATTATGTTTCGTTTCGTCCTCTCATCGAATAATTAATGTTAAGTATATAATTGGCTAATGAAAAACAAAAAAAAGATATAGGAAGATTATGTGGATTCCATTGAAATTCGAGTTTCTACGGGAAGTCGAAATTCTATGCTTGTATTGCTAAAATTGAAGAAGAAGTTCTGTTCTTGGTTTTTTTCTTTATGCCGAAAACATTCTTTGCCATCTATCGGCGCCTCTAGTTTTGTTTAATTCTGTTGCATTGTGAGAAGTGTATTAAGAATTTTTCTGTGCAGGGACCTCTCTTTGCATCGAATCAATCTATTTCTTGGAGCAGTCGGCTCTCATTTTGGCACTTCATGAGTGGTGTTTTGGACGACAACCCGATGTCCCAACCTTTGTCTCCCCAGGCCCAAATACATGGAGATACAGTTGATTCAGAAGGACTGATCAAGAGGGTCGAACTCGTGCGAGTTATGACGAAAACCCTATATACTCTCGGCTATAAGAACGCTGGAGCAGTTTTAGAGCAAGAATCGGGAATTCAGTTGCACTCCGATTCGGTAAACCTTTTCAGAGAGCAAGTGCTCAGCGGAAATTGGGACGGAAGCTTGGCTGCATTGCATGAATTAGGTATTTCGGACGGCGAGATTGCGAAATCTGCAACGTTTCTGATACTGGAGCAGAAATTCTTGCAACTTTTGAGAACCGGCAAAGTTGTGGACGCATTGGAGATTTTAAAGAAGGAAATCGCTCCTCTGGGGATCAACACGAAACGAGTCCACGAGCTCCGCAGTTGTTTGATTGGTTTTGGTGAAACCGGAGGTGAGTTTTCGAGCTCACCAACGAAGGTTCTGGAAGAGCTGCAGAAGGTGTTTCCTCCAGATTTAATGGTTGCCGAGAAAAGGTTGGAGCATTTGATTGAACAAGAGCTAACCATGCAAATAAAAGATTGCCCATTTCACAACCCTTTAAATAGTTCGCTTTCGTTATATGCCGACCATCGGTGCGGAAAAGATCAGATACCTTCTCAAACTACGCAGGTGAGAATTACAGTATAACAAATTTGTCTCTTTGATTTAAAATATATTTATATACCCCTGTGGAAGTATCTCTTTACGTACGTAACCTGCGAAGTTTGAATATTTATTTAGGTCTTTTTAGTTATGAAAATGTTCATCTTTAAAACACTCTTTCAAATATGAAGCGGATGCGGCTATTTTTTTTTGTAGGAATTACACTTTTGAGGTGATTATATGAAAATTCAGAATTTTCAGAGATAATTTTGCAGGGATATATATGTGAAAGCCGACTAAGCCCTTTTTTTCCCTTTTTTCGGTGAAGGTATTGCAAGGTCACACTGATGAAGTTTCATTCGTGCGATTCTCAAATAGCGGCAGGTATTTAGCATCGTCATCCACGGATAAGTCCGCCATTATTTGGGAGGTAATTCTGCTTCGTCGTCTTCTCCGATTTGCGAGAATTATTTCATTTTCCTCGAGAGTTAGAGCTGCTTTACCGCACTTTTAGTATGTAGTTTTCTTGTTCTTATCATATTTACAATGTTATTTTAGGTTAACGAAGAAGGGAAGCTGTCGCTGAAGCACACACTGCGCGGCCACAGGAGGCCGGTCTTGATGGCCGCGTGGAACCCCGACGACACGGAGCTTCTCACGTGCAGCATGGAAGATGACCTTATACGTTGGGACGTCCAATCCGGGCAATGCATCCGAAGATACCCACACGACAGCCACGGCAATGTTTTCTGCGGATTCTGCTCCGACGGGAAAGAGCTCTTTTCATGCTCAGCCGACATGCAATTCTACTCTATTGACTTGAATGGGTTAAATATTAGATCCTTTATACGGAACCCGATCACAAATGTCTTCGACATGGCCATGACGAAGGACAAACAGATTGTGATATTCGCGGATACGGATTCATCTATTCAGCTGTTGGATATAGCCTCACAGAAGAAAAGGTTTCTTGAGGAGCATATGATCACATCGTTCTCGTTATCGAAGGACGAGAACTTTTTGCTCGTGGATTTAGTGTATCAGGAGATTCATTTGTGGAACATAAAGGGCGAGCCCAAGCTTGTTATGAGATTCGAAGGCCTCAAGTGGAGGAACCCGTGGACCTGCTGCGTGATACGGTCGTGCTTCGGCGGGCTCGAGCAGGGTTTCATTGCCACCGGAAGTGATGATAGCCGGGTATGAATACGAAAACTCTGTAATTTTTATCCAGCATTCTTAGCAAACTTAGAAACTCATGTAGTTAGAGACCTTTCTGCGAAATATCGTTATGTGACATCATATTAAAACAAAAGCATTCAATTTCTCGTTTCCCTACATATGGACATAACTTTGCATGCAGACTATATTTACGACCTTTTTTTGTATCTATTTGAGCAGGTCTATATATGGCATCGAGGCACGGGAAATCTCCTCGAAGCCCTCGAGGGCCACTCAGGCGCGGTCAACTGCGTCAGCTGGAACCCCGCAAACCCTCACATGCTCGCCTCCGCGAGCTCCGACCGCACAATCCGCATATGGGGAACAAAAAGATGTTAATACAGGCCCTATATCTTGCGATACTCAATCCAACGGAGTCGCTCTAATGCTGATCGGAAACGGGAAATGATAGCATTCTAACAAATTCAAAAGCAGTAGAATTTCTGATCACCAAATTCTTGCAGATTACTTGTACATAATTCTTTTACTTTCCTCCTTTGTTGTTGATCATCATAGCAAACTAATCTGTGCAAAGTGTCTGAATGCGCCGAATTGGTGCAGTGTAGTTTGTCTTTAAATGTGACTCCAAGAGTTCTTCCATTTATTTCTTGATGGAAGCATGATAGAAAAATTCATTTCAGAAATTCAAAATCCTCTCCATTTCTCTTCTTTTCATCCTTTAATTTGGGTTTTATGTTATTTCAATTGTGAATTGCAAGCTCGAATACTTTCGAAAGCACTGCAGGGAAGGCATGTTTCAGAAGAGATGTACGAAAAACTTTTTTCTCAAAAAAAAAGAAGAAGTTTCCATAACTTTTCGAGGAACCATTCTCTCAAAAAAAAAAAACTTTTCGAGGAACCAAACACCCCATTAACATCACATTATTCAAATTATTCTCTTCAGATGCCGTAGTTGGAACTGCGGTGTAGTTCCAAGTGCTTTAGTTGCAATAGTTGCAATAGTTGAATTCAAATGCATCAAAACAAACGTCGGATTTGAATTTGCATACAGTTATAACTACGCACAACCAAACCATGCACCCGTGGATTATTAATTTTGTTATATTATAAAAAATAGTTTTAATATTATAAATAATATTACTGTAACAGTTCCGTCCAAACTAAAAACAATAAGACCGCAAACCACTACAGAAAAAATATTTGAACAATTATTATCAGTAATAAATTTGTAATAATCATAAAATAAAACAAAATAAAAGACAAAATGTGTCAGACCACAATGCCATGTTCTCCGGTAATCTCATTCCAACAAGATTAAAATAATAGATAAAAGTGTACAAACTTATCTGAAGTAACGATTATTTTGAATTGAGTACTCAAATCTCTTAAAATTTTTGTTTTACTATTCAATCTTTCAATCTGTTTGATTTGATTTTAAAATTTAAACTAAGTGCTTATTTTAATAAATTCATAGTCATCAAAGTTGTATGAAATATACTAACTAAATATGTAAAAATAAAATATGTTTTCGAATTTTGAAGTCAGTGTCGTTGACTAATACAAATTTGATAGATTGGATAGCAAAATTAATATTTTGAAACATTAGATAGCCAAATCAAAATAATTCATAGTTCAGATAAGTTTTTTATATATTTTTACCAAAAAAAAGGGGCCAATTTGCACAAAAAATCTATTGGTTTTGTGTATTGGAAAAAGAGGGCCACCTTTTTCGTTTTTGCATATTCGGTCATGTTGGGGCTGAAAATATTGGTTGCCGATCGGCCCCGGGTGTTCATTTGACCCTCTGAGATGTGATGTGTCGTGTGCCAATGTATCAAGCGATCGGGCCGAGGAGGAATTTGCTCGGCCGGATTTTTCTCACTCAACTCTCACGTCCGTTCTGCTTAGAATAACCGAATCGGGATATAGAGGTGGAGAAAGGCTGAGTCTGGCCTAGAGTAGCCGACTAAGAGAAAAGAGACAAATAATTGACACAGCTAAAGAGTCGATTAGGAATTGTATTGTTTAGAAAGGAGATACAAGGAGGAGGAAAGGGATAGAGATTATAATTAATCTACTCCTAAGAGTAGCGGTAAAGATTATAGTTAATCTACTCCTAGAAAAGCAGTAAAGATATGAAAACGTAGGGGGGTGGTCCTGGCTTACGAGGTTGTAGGACTCCTTTTTCTTTGATGGTTCGGGTATTTATACATTTCCGAACCTTGCGTATAATCACCGATTTGAAATAATCGGCGTGATTTGGGGGAAGTTATCGGAAAATTCTCAACGACTTCTTTTCAAGTTGATTCTCTTTAAAAGGATAGTAGTCGTTTTCCGTCTAGGTTCATCCCCTAATTATTGTATCGGAGCGTGATTCTCGGCGCTTTCCAATGCTGGACGCCGTTTGTCGCTTCAGAGTCCTTTACGAGATTCGCGCCCCGAATCCCGTACACTTCATTTCCAAAGCCTTCTTTCTACGGCTTGATCAGCCGAAGGCTGACTTTGGCTCCGCCTTTTTTGTTGTTTGACCGAGCGGTCTAGCTTTCGCCTTCAGTCAAAATCGACATCGGATGAGGCGATGATCTCCTTCGGTCGCTTCTCCTATTGGCTGATGTCTTTAGCCGATGGCGTATATCGCGTGCTGTGTTCCCACATGACTGAGATAGTCTGGATCAGGACGCGGATCCTTCTTCGGTTGACTCACTCTTTCGTCGGCCGATACCTTTTAGTTGATGGTTAACGCCACGTGTCACTCCTTTATGTGGCAGAAAAATTTGGTCTCAAAAATGCCCTCTCGGCAATCGCCTGATGTGTCGTTCGGGCGATTGTCGAAATTGAGTCAACTTCTGGCACAGATAAGGTTGTCCAGTGATCATCCCCATATCTTAGCAAGATTTTCTCACTGCTCGAGGGATTCGGGAACAGGTGCCGATCTTTCTTGATTTTCGGCGAAACCATCCTTCGTCGTTCTCCCTGTTAAATGCTGCTGCTTTCTGAGGGGTGGCTGTCATTATGTCGCTCCTCTTCGTCGGCCTATAAGTAGGGCCATTACTTGTAGCTTTCTTAGCATCGCCTTCCTCTCTCATGACGACTCCTATGCTACTGTTACGCCGGTGTTCCGGTTGTAACTTTTTCGTCTCTAAGGGTACTTCCAAGGCGGATGCCCAATCTGAATTTAGCGGCGTTGTGACGCCGACCGACAAAAGCTTCTTTCCTTTTTGGAGTTCTAATAGGGATTCTTTCGGTGAAGGCCCTATGTGTGACCTACCGATCCGGGATCTTACGGTCAGTGGTCAAACTGATTTTCGGCCGCTTAGGGAGGGTTATTCTTATGAATATCATGCCGGCGAGGAGACTGTCTTTTGCCTTCATCCCTAGGGGTTGATGGAGTTCGAGCAGCCCAGCATCCAGTTTCCTTATCGGGGAGGGGTGTCATCCTGCTCTGATCGACCTTCCTACGAGATCGGCCTCCCTTCTTCTCTAAGAGGGACTGCATGATCTTCTCCCGTTGCATGCAGGGAGTCAGAGGGTTAATATAGACTTTATACTCTCTCTCACTCCTACTTCTGTCGGCTCCAAAGGTGCTCAGGCGTCACGATTTCCAACAAGCAGTGTCTGGTCGTTGCCAGCTTGAAGACGACTGTGTATTTCAACCTTTTAATGAAGCGTTCTGACTACGACTCTTCCTTTTCTGAAACACTTTTGTATTTGCTCTTCTTTCGAGCTGTACGTATGTCGGCACATTAAATGTGAAGTTTTCTTATATCCCTTGCTCCACATCTTCCCGTATCCGACGGTAATGTTTTGGATGCTTCCCTTCAATCGGCTTATTACCTTCCGATTTGTTATTTTGATCGAGTGGTCGTCTTCGTGATAGACTTCACACGATTAAACCTGATATCGGATCGTTACCCTCGCTGGACCCGTGATCATACCGAGCGACCGTCTTTGTGATAAGCTCGACACGGTTAAACTCCGATTTGAACCACAATAAAAATAATAAAAATAATAATAAATAGTTGTCCTGGATTACCATCTTTGTGATAGGTTAGATCCAATATAACTTAAGCCGGATCGCCATCTTCGTGATAGGCTTGACCTAGTTCATTAAACTAAATTGCCGTCTTCGTGATAGGCTTGATTTGGGTTCGGTTCATTAAACCGGGTTGTCGTCTTCGTGATAGTCTTGATTTGAGTTCTACTCATTAAACCTATTGCGATCCTGAACCAAAGTCATATGGGTTAAACCGTGTCTCAATGGGTCCTGAACCAAAGCATAACGGCTCTATCCAAATCAAATTCAAAAGGAACAAATAAAGCGAATACCTAAGCCGGCTCAGCTCAAATCAAATACAAAGAGTTCAAACCAATTCAATCTGAACCCAACCTAAACAATGGTTCAGATCAAATTTTGGGGATGATCCAAATCAAGTAAATCGGCTCCGCCCGAACTGATGCAGATCAAGATTTCAAATCGAGCTGACTTCAAATTAATCGGTTGAGACAACTTAATGGACTCATAAGCCATAGTCAAATACGACCGAAAAGTCTTTAAACTAAACAACCCAAATTCAAATGAATCGACTGTGTCAACTTAATCGACTTATAACCCAAATTCAAACGACTGCAAAGTCGTTACACGAAATTCAAACGACCGCAAAATCGTTAAGCTAAACTAAAACCAAATCAACCGACAGCTAATTAAGTCACTAAACTGAGCAAATAAAGTTCAAATCAATTACCCGCCAAGTCGTTAGACTGAGCAATTCAAACTCAAATCAATTGACACCCAAGTCGTTAAACTGATCAATCCGAGTTCAAAATTTAAATTGAACTCCAAATTTGACTGTTATGTCGTTAAACTGAGCACGTCAAATTTCAAGCCGACCGCCATGTTGCTAAACTGAGCACTTCAACTTCAAACCGACCTCCATGTCGTTAAACTGATCATCTCAACTTCAATAGACCGCCAAGTTGTTAAACTGAGTAGATCAAGTTCCAATCAATCGACCGCCAAGTCATTAAACTAAGCAAATCAAATTTAAATCAATTGACCGCCAAGTAGTTAAACTGACCAAATCAAACGCAAACTAAACTCAACTTGACCGTCAAGTCGTTAAACTGAGCAAACTAAATCAAATTCAACTCAACTTGATCGCCAAGTCGTTAACCTGAACAAACCAATCAAATTCAACTCAATCTAATCGCCAAGTCGCTAAACTAAGCAATTCTCGAGTTCAAAATTAAGCTCAACTCTATTTGACTGCCAAGTCATTAAGCTAAGTAATTCGAGCTCAAAATTAAACTCAACTCAAATTTACCGCCAAGTTGTTAAACTGAGCAACTTAAGTTTGATTGGTCGTTAAGTCCATAAACTGAGCTCTTATGTACAATAGGAGTATGCCCTTACTTAAGCCATGTACACAACAAAGTATATTAATAAAATTTTATTCTTACGTTTTGCTCTTTCACTATCAGCATTTATTTTTGGCCTCTTAATCGAGGGTCCCTTAACACTGCAAGTGTGGAATAATTAACAACAAATTTTAAGTCTGTTGGACACCATGAGCCTACAAACATAATTTTCTATTAAAACTCAAATAAATTCGATTTGTATCATGAATAACCACTCATCACGGATCGGTTCATTCATGGCGGCAAATAATAAATTTAAAAAGTCACAAAGAAATGTAAAAAAATAAATATTTACATATAATTTTTTTTAATTTTAGCAATATATATATATATATATAATTCAACTATTATATTTGTAAACACTCTAAGCTATTAGTGCTGATAAGTTTTCTATCATTAGATCTATTCATTTGACTAATTTAATTTCTTAAATCATACCTATTCTATCTATCTCTCCTACTAAATCCTAGGGGACTACTATTATCCTAAACGCGCATTTCTTCGTCCCAGTCTCTAAAACCGACAAGCACCAATAAGTTGATATTTTTAAAAACATATGAGTTTAATTTTATATATATATATAGATATAGAAGAGATTCACAAGGCGCTCTTTTTATTCTGGCTCTCACTCTCATACACACACACACATTCTCTCTCTTCCTCCTCTTCTCCTCCTCCTCCTCTCCCATTTGATACCAATCACTCCTTAGCCCAAGAATTGTAGAGCCCTCCATTTCCCCCATCAAGTTGAGATTTTGAACCCAGAATCGGGCTTGTGCGGCGAAATCCTCAACTGGGTCTCGGTGATTTCGCCGCAATTGGCCTTTTGATCCGATTTCGACAGGTGGGTGTCCTAATTCGATGTTCTTGATTTGGTGCATGAGGTTTTTTTTTTTTTTTTTTTGTGTGTGTGGTTAATTTAGTGTGATTTTCGTTTTGCTATTTGTTGCATGTTACTTTGAGCTATGAACAATTTCTTGGAGAATAAGAAATTAGTTTAGTATGAATTGTGTAATGTATGCACTAATCTTGTAATGCTAGAACAATATTAGCTCAATTAGATCGATCTTTTGTTGTTAATTGTTGCTAATTATAATAAGTGGTGTTTGATTCCTTGGAAAAGCGCGGAAAACTGTTTCCCGCCCTTTTCATTTTTCGAATACAAAATTTCGGAAAACAAACTTTTCCAGCGAGAAAACTGTTTCTTGGAATGTTTTCCGGAGAACCGAACAAACCCTAATAAGGTTATTGTAATTGGAGTAGTAGATTACTATCATATAAATTGTATAATTAATGCTCTATTATTGTCGTAGTCGGGGGATCAATATGATGGAAATGTCTTGTTTATAATGTTAGAAGAATAGTGTTCACAATTGAGAGGCCTTTCTTATTGTTCTTGATGATTATCTTTCTTAATATTAATGCTTGTAGACTTAAAAAATTGATTTCATTTTTTGTGACTATTGGAAAGGAATTTCCTCCTTGTTATGTCCATTACCATCTCTTTTTAGTTACAAGAACAATGATATGTAGCTTAGTTTGATTGCGCCATTATGTTTCGTTTCGTCCTCTCATCGAAGAATTAAGGTTAAGTATATAATTAGCAAGTGAAAAAAAAGAAAAAGATATAGGAAGATTATGTGGAGTCTGTTGAAATTCGAGTTTCTACGGACGAAGAAGAAGTTCTGTTCCTGGTTTTTTTCTTTTTGTCGCAAACATTCTTTGCCATCTATTGGCGCCTCTAGTTTTGTTTAATTCTGTTGCATTGTGAGAAGTGTATTAAGAATTTTTCTGTGCAGGGACCTCTCTTTGCATCGAATCAATCTATTTCTTGGAGCAGTCGGCTCTGATTTGATGTACGTATACCTTTTCTTGCATTAGTATGTGCTGATTTAGGCACTAAATGGAAGGTATTTCGGACGAACCGGCTGCGAAACGAATCAAACCATCTTCTCCAGAATTAGGGAAATCCACCGACAATTCATCTCCTCCGCATCATTCCAATCCTTCGGACAACCCGATGTCCCAACCTTTGTCTCCCCAGGCCCAAATACATGGAGATACAGTTGATTCAGAAGGACTGATCAAGAGGGTCGAACTCGTGCGAGTTATGACGAAAACTCTATATACTCTCGGCTATAAGAACGCCGGAGCAGTTTTAGAGCAAGAATCGGGAATTCAGCTGCACTCTGATTCGGTAAACCTTTTCAGACAGCAAGTGCTCAGCGGAAATTGGGACGGAAGCTTGGCCGCATTACATGAATTAGGCATTTCGGACGGCGAGATCGTGAAATCTGCATCGTTTCTGATACTGGAGCAGAAATTCTTGCAACTTCTGAGAAATGGCAAAGTTATGGACGCATTGGAGATTTTAAGGAATGGAATCACTCCTCTGGGGATCAACACGAAGCGAGTCCATGAGCTCTGCAGTTGTGTGATTAGTATACCAACTGGAAGCAAGTTTTCGAGCTCACCAACGAAGGTTCTGGAAGAGCTGCAGAAGGTGTTTCCTCCAGATTTAATGGTGGCCGAGAAAAGGTGGGAGCATTTGATGGAACAAGCACTAATCGCGCAAAAAAAAGATTGCCCATTTCACAACCCTTTAAATAGTTCGCTTTCGTTATATGCCGACCATCGGTGCAGAAAAGATCAGATACCTTCTCAAACTACGCAGGTGAGAATTACAGCATAACAAATTTGTCTATTTGATTTTAAATATATTTATATACCGCTGTGGAAGTATCTCTTTACGTACGTAACCTGCAAAGTTTGAATATTTATTTAGGCCCTTTTAGTTATGAAAATGCTCATATTTAAAACACTCTTTCAAATATGAAGCGGATGCGGCTATTTATTTGTAGGAATTACACTTCTGAGGTGATTATATGAAAATTCAGCTTTTTCAGGGATAATTTTGCAGGGATATATACGTGAAAGCCGTCTAAGCCTCTTTTTTTTTTCCTTTTTTCGGTGAAGGTATTGCGAGGTCACAATGATGAAGTTTTATTCGTGCAATTCTCAAATAGCGGCAGATATTTAGCATCGTCATCCAGGGATAAGTCCGCCATTATTTGGGAGGTAATTTCGCTTCGTCGTCTCCTCCGATTTGCGAGAATTATTTCCTTTCCCCCGGGAGTTAAAAGCTGCTTTACCGCACTTTTAGTATGTAGTTTTCTTGTTCTTATCATATTTACAATGTTATTTTAGGTTAACGAAGAAGGGAAGCTGTCGCTGAAGCACACACTGCGCGGCCACAGGAGGCCGGTCTTGATGGCCGTGTGGAACCCCGACGACACGGAGCTTCTCACGTGCGGCTTGCAAGAATACATTACACGTTGGGACGTCAAATCCGGGCAATGCATCCGAAGTTACCAACACAACAGCTCCAGCTTTTTGTCCTGCGGGTTCTGCTCCGACGGGAAAGAGTTTTTCTCTTTCTTAACCAACAAGCACTTCTGCTCTTTCGATTTGAATGGGATCAATATTATATCCATTAAAGGGCACCAGAACACAAATATCGCTGACATGGCCATCACGAAGGATAAACAGATTATGATCAGCACGAATATGAAATCGTCTATTCGGCTGTTGGATATGGCCTTACGGAAGGAAAGGATTCTTGAGGAGGAGCACATGATCAAATCGTTCTCGTTATCGAAGGACGAGAACTTTTTGCTCGTGGATTTAGTGAATCAGGAGATTCATTTGTGGAACATAAAGGGCGAGCCCAAGCTTGTTATGAGATTCGAAGGCCTCAAGCGGACCCCGCGGACCTGGTGCGTGATACGGTCGTGCTTCGGCGGGCTCGAGCAGGGTTTCATTGCCACCGGAAGTGAAGATAGACGGGTATGAATACGAAAACTCTGTAATTTTTATTCAGCATTCTTAGCAAACTTAGAAACTCATGTAGTTAGAGACCTTTCTGCGAAATATCGTTTATGTGACATCGTATTGAAACAAAAGCATTCAATTTCTTGTTTCCCTACATATGGACATAACTTTGCATGCAGACTATATTTACGACCTTTTTTTGTATCTATTTGAGCAGGTCTATATATGGCATCGAGGCACGGGAAATCTCCTCGAAGCCCTCGAGGGCCACTCAGGCGCGGTCAACTGCGTCAGCTGGAACCCCGCGAACCCTCACATGCTCGCCTCCGCGAGCTCCGACCGCACAATCCGCATATGGGGAACAAAAAGATGTTAATACACAGGCCCTATATCTTGCGATACTCAATCCAACGGAGTCGCTCTAATGCTGATCGGAAACGGGAAATGATAGCATTCTAACAAATTCAAAAGCAGTAGAATTTCTGATCACCAAATTCTTGCAGATTACTTGTACATAATTCTTTTACTTTCCTCCTTTGTTGTTGATCATCATAGCAAACTAATCTGTGCAAAGTGTCTGAATGCGCCGAATTGGTGCAGTGTAGTTTGTCTTTAAATGTGACTCCAAGAGTTCTTCCATTTATTTCTTGATGGAAGCATGATAGAAAAATTCATTTCAGAAATTCAAAATCCTCTCCATTTCTCTTCTTTTCATCCTTTAATTTGGGTTTTATGTTATTTCAATTGTGAATTGCAAGCTCCAATACTTTCGAAAGCACTGCAGGGAAGGCATGTTTTAGAAGAGATGTGCTAAAAACTTTTTTCTCAAAAAAAAAAAAGAAGTTTCCATAACTTTTCGAGGAACCAAACACCCCATTAACATCACATTATTCAAATTATTCTCTTCAAATGCCGTAGTTGGAACTGCGGTGTAGTTCCAAGCGCTTTAGTTGCAATAGTTGCAATAGTTGAATTCAAATACATCAAAACAAACGTCGAATTTAAATTTGCATACAGTTATAACTACGCACAACCAGACCATGCACCCGTGGATTATTAATTTTGTTATATTATAAAAAATAGTTTTAATATTATAAATAATATTACTGTAACAGTTCCGTCCAAACTAAAAACACTAAGACCGCAAACCACTACGGAAAAATATTTGAACAATTATTATCAGTAATAAATTTGTAATAATCATAAAATAAAATAAAATAAAATAAAAGACAAAATGTGTCAGACCACAATGCTATGTTCTCCGGTAATCTCATTCGAACAAGATTAAAATAATAGATTTTTTTTTTTTTTTTTGATTAAACAGGGATATACCCTATTTGATAAAGACAAGGTAAAAGAAAAAGTACAAACGCCCCGTTGCAACATGGAGTACACCTGAGTTGGCCTAGCACCCAAGGTAGCAACAAGAAGGGGTCTAACCGCAAGTAGAGAGGTAATACAAGAGACTAAGAAAACAAAACAACAGTACAACATAAAACAAAACCAAACTTGGCAACTGCAGGTAATTTAACCCAACAGAACTAGGCACAGCTTCACACCCTCCATTGCTAAAGCGACAGCATCTAATAATGGCATCAACACTGGTTGGGCATTGATGGTGCTCATGGAGATGTCAGTCTCGAAGTGGTCAAAATCCCCAGGGGATGCAGAAAAAATCCTCCATTTATCTATGGAAACAAGCGATGGCCTTGTTCCGATGTAGCACCTCCATCAACATAAACAGGTGACACGAACTAGCCGTTAACGGAGATGAGATTGGATGCCCAGAACTTCGCCATAGACGTAATTCTCCTCGCCAAGTTTGTGTCGGAGGTAGAGCTGTTCGTAAATAACCTTGCATTTCTTTCTTTCCAAAGTTCCCAGCATGTCGCCGCGAAGCATATGTCGAAGAAGTCTCTGGCGGAACCCGATAGTGAAGATCTGGCTGTTCTCCACCTAGAAGTTAAGTCCCCCCTTGGTCGATGAGACGGCCTGATGTTCCTCGGCAGCCCGGTAAAAAGTCGATTCCACAGAGATTGTGCAAAGGGGCAGCTGAAGAGTAGGTGATCAAGGTTTTCCCCGCAATTGCTGCACAGCACACAGATGGAAGGTCCAATCCAACCACGCTTTGCGAGCGTGTCAGCTGTCAAAACACGATTTCTAGAAGCTAACCAAAGGAAAATTTTAACCCGGAGGGGTGCCCCGATGTTCCACAGGAAGTAGTTGTTGCCGTTCGTTACTCCGCCGAAAGTCAAGAAGCTATAGGCGCTCGAAGAAGAGAAAATACCGTTGGCATTCCAGCGCCACGAGGGAGAGTCTTCGGAGTTGGAAAGGGTGGGGATAGCAAGCAAAGCCCGGAGACGATGTAGCTCTTCCTGTGCGTGGATGGAGAGGGGCAAGAAAAAAGCCGAAGAAAGGTTGCCAGAATACCTACTTATCCAAGAAGCTGCAGAGAGGTGCTTAAGTTTCGCCGCAGCATGTAAATGAGGGAGTAGGTTGCACAGAGCAAAGTCGCCAGCCCATCGAGCGTTCCAAAGCGAAACCGACTGCCCGTTGCCCAGAACGAAGCTGACCGAAGTAGCAAAAGCGAGATCCAGGCGAAGGATATCCTTCCAAACCGGCGAGCAGCCTGATGGGAATCTGTTAGAGAACAAAAGTGGTCTGTGTTTGTAATGTTTAGCTCGAAGAAGCTGCACCCAGGGTAGCCCAGGGGAGCTGAAAAAATTCCATAGACCCTTGATGAGGAGTGCCGAGTTCGTAGGTTGCAGCTGTCTGATGCCGAGACCCCCAAGCCTTTTGGGGCGACAGACAGCGCCCCAAGAGACTAAGCAGTGGAACCCGTTTGCTAGTGCCGAACCCCTCCAGAAGAAGCTCCTTCGGATGTTGTCAATGGCCTTGGAAACCCATTTCGGGAGTCGGAAAGCCGAGCAGAAGAATGAAGGTATACCAGAGAGGACCGAGTTAAGAAGAACCAGCCGCCCGCCCCTCGAAAGAAGAAGACCCTTCCAACCAGCTAGACGAACGTCTAACTTTTCGATAAGAGGAAGAAAATCCGCTTTCCCCGGCTTACGAGGAGAGAGGGGGAGGCCTAAATACTTGATGGGGAAAGACAGAGCCGGGCAGCCGAAGAAGGAGGCCAAGTCCGAAGACTGCCGGAGTGGCAAGTTGATGGGGATAAGGGAACTTTTGTCAAAGTTGATCTTGAGACCCGAGTTCTCCGAGAAGGAATCCAGTATCAGCTTAAATATTGCCGCAGATCTCAAAGATCCGTCGAAGAAAAGGAGCATGTCGTCTGCGAACTGTAGGGAATGGATCTTGATGTCCCCCACGCCCACCGCCTGAAGAAAACCAGAGTTGGTCGCAAGCTGCAACATATTAAACAGCACGTCGATACAAATAATGAAGAGAAGAGGGGAGAGGGGATCTCCTTGACGGAGCCCCCGCGTGCATAAGAAAGGCTCGCCCGAGACACCGTTAAGTAAAACCGTCGCCGACGCCGTCGAGAGCAGCTCGTCTATCCAGCGGATCCATCGGTCCCCGAAGCCGCGAGCCGAGAGTATCCTTTTTAGGAAAGACCAATTGATGTAGTCGAAGGCTCTTTCATAGTCTAACTTTAGCAAAGCCGCCGGGATCTTGGAAGAATGCAGGTGGTGAACCAGGAGCTGGGCACAGCGGAAGTTATCCAGGAGATGCCGACCCTTTATGAACGCCGTCTGGAAGGGGTTAATCAACATGTGGAGACACCCTTGCAACCGCGTTGCCAACACTTTGGAGATGAGCTTGGGCAGACTGTGGAGGAGGCTGATCGGGCGAAGATCCCTGGCTGACGACACCGTTGCCTTCTTAGGAATAGGGCAAATCCAGCTAGAATTAAGTCCATCGAGCCTGATGGAGCCATCGAAGAAGCCCTCAAAAACCGCCATGATGTCCAGATGGAGGGTACTCCAAAAGCGCTGATAGAAGAGAAAGGGGAGACCATCTGGTCCCGGGGCTTTCTCTGGGGCAAGAGAAAACACCGCAGCTTTGACCTCCTCTAAGGAGAAGGGCGACACCAGAGAAGAGAGGTCAGTGGTAGAAGCCGGATAAAGCAACTGGAGATTGATCGAAGACCGGGTTGGGTGCCCCCCCTCTTGTTGCTCACTAAAGAAGGAGAAGAGGTGGCTGGCGATGTCATAATGAGAAGAGAGGGAGGAGCTGCCATCCGAAAGACACGAGATACGGTTTTTAATTCTGCGGCAGTTAGCTTTACGGTGGAAGAACTTCGAATTTGAATCCCCCGCTTTTAACCAAAGAACCCGGGAACGTTGTTTCCACATTAGTTCGTCCTGAAGGCACAGCTCCCCGTACCTGACCTTGAGCTGGGGCCTCAGGGAGTGCTCAACCACGTTCAACATCCTTCGTTCTTCGGCTTTGTCAAGCCAATTGATCCAAAAGAGGCAGCGGGCGCATTGCGTTTTGACCGCGGACGACAATCCCGCACTCCAAGAACGAAGGGCCCGTTGAACCGAAGTGACTTTAGCGGCAAAGCGGGGCACGGGCGCCAATCCGGGCGGCACTGAATTCCAGGCATCAGAAACAATTCCCGCCAGGGCGGGATAGCGGAACCAGAAGGCTTCGAATCTAAACAGAGAGGCGGAGGGTAAGAAGGAGGAAGCCGAGACCACCAGGGGGGAATGATCGGATCTAGGGCGGGGAAGCGCTCTCAAGGAGGAAAGAGGGAACAAAGAGCTCCAGCCCTGCGAGACGAAAGCGCGATCCAGTCGTTCGAGAGTGGGGTTCCTTCTGCCGTTCGTCCAAGTGAAACAGCGATTCAGAAGGGGGAGGTCCGAAAGGCCCAACCTGCTGATAACCCCCCTGAACTGAAGAATGTCCGAAATGTTCGATGGCGCGCCATTCTTGTCGGCGACAGAGAAGAGTACGTTGAAGTCACCTAGGGCAATCCAAGAGTTCGGGGAGAGAGAGCTGATATCGATAAGCTCCGAAAAGAACAGCTCCTTACAGTGGCCTCCCGTTGGACCGTAGATGTTTGTGATCAAAACCAAGGAGTTATCAACCTTTCTTCTGAGAACCACGTTCAGCGAGTAAGATCCAAGCCAATCAGCAAGACAGTCAAAAAGCGCCGGATTCCAAGCCGTAAGAAGGCCGCCTTTGGTACCAACAGCATCCATCGAGCGGAAATCACTTAGACAAAGACCACACACTGACTTTAATTTGGCTAAAGACATGGATGCTATCTTTGTCTCCTGGAGGCACACCACACAGCATTTGCTATTGCGAAGAAAAGGCAGGATAGAAGCACATTTGGAGGGGTCATTTAAGCCCCGAACATTCCAAGATAGAAAGCGAAAGACTCTGTTCCTAGTCATGAAAACAGTAAAACACAAACGCAAACCTGCCGAAACCCGACGGCCAGCGCGTCGCTACAGCCCAGCTACATCCGTCCCAGAACCAACGACCGCTCCAATGCAGACCGGCGGCGCAGGGGAGAGGTCCGAACCAGAGATAGAATCCACGATTCCACAAGAAGCCTTGATGAGAGCCACCTCGGACTCTGAGAGCGGAATGGAGGGGGCTCGATCCCGATGCTCCCCGTCCGTCCTTCCGGCGCACCCAACGGGTTGAGGGCTCGGCAAGGTGGACCGGGCCGGAGGGGGGAGAGGATCCGGGGGTGAAGACAGATCGCAAGAGGAAGAAGCGCGGGGGTCGGCAGCCTTCGGTGAAGCAAGAGGCAGGGAAAGCTTCCTAGATCTCAGATCCCTCGCTCGCTCAAGAGAAGGGAGGGGATTGCCCTTGTACTTAGCCTCGAGGCGGATGCTTCTTCTGTAAGCGGGGGGCTTGCACGAAGCCGGGCCGCCCGCGAAAAAGGAGGATGGGCGAGCATGCTGCGTCGAAGCCAGGCCCGACCGAGAGCAACTTCCAGAAGGGCCGAGGGGGGAGAGGGCCAGCGGAGCCGGGCCCAGAAGCGCAGAAGGTTGAGTCAGAGAGGGGGCCTTCGAGCAAGATCTTGAGGGCCCGGGAGGGCACGGCCCAAGGAAAGTTGGGGGCCCCCCTACCCCTACCCCAGAGTGGGGAAGAGGGGGACCACCAGAGAGTGCGACAGAAGCAAGAGGACCTGCCCCGTCTCGGGAGGCCCCCCCCCCGTCAGGCAAGGACGACGAGCTGACATCTGACGCACTGGCAGGGCAGGGGGAACCCGGAGGGCCAACCAAAGCAGGCGGAAGCGCGGGAAGAACCGACGGGTTTGAAATTGAACCCAACTCGAGAGATGGCCGCCGATCGAAGCTATCCCGGAGAGGCGCCGGAGCGTGGCCAAGGGCGACGGGGGGCCCCCCGGAACGAGGGCGCGAAGGGCTAGGAAGCAACCCAGGATCAGGGGGAGCGGCCGAGAAGCCCGAGCGCCGGATGAAGTCCTCCTGCGCCTTGAATGAATCAAGCTCCAAATGGCTATCCAGAGCTTCGCCAAGAAGAATGGGGCTGGCTTTCTCCCACGACTCAACCTCGATCCGCACTGCGAATCGTCTGTCGTCCACGGAAAGGAGCAAGGTTTCCGGAATGCACCGAACGTGCGGACAACGGATGTTAACCTGGTAAAAAGACACATCCTCCATGTTCGCGCTGTCATCTTCCTCTTCCCAGACCGCGCCGAAGCCGCTAACAGCAGCTGCTACATCGTCTTGATTCCAGCAAGTAATCGGCCACTGGTGTAGCCGGATCCAGGCCTTGTGAAGCTGATGGCCCCGCGCTAACTCCCCCGGCTCCACCCAATTAGCGAAGTGGAAGTTGTGATCCTCCAAACAGATGGGGCTGCGGCCGATTGCGGACTCCCGCGTCACCCAGCTGGGGAAGAAGACCACCAACCCCCGGGCCCCGAGCGAAGCAACCTTGTAGTCGGCGCAGGACCCGCCGAACCTACTCGCCAGCCCACGCGACAGGACACCCCTAACGTCGGACGGAACGGGTTCGAGAGCGTCGACCCGAGCCACGCGAGCTGAGAGGGCAGGCGGGCCGGCGGTCGCAGGTCGGCTGGCAAGAAAGGCCGCGCCGGAGCGTGGACGACCCAAGGTGGGAACGATATCCAAGGCACGACGGGAAGAAGCAGCCGGAGCCCTGCAGGATCTTGCCGTGTGGCCGACGCGCATACAGAGAAGACAGCGTCTCGGCTCCCGACACTGCGCAGCGAAGTGTCCGCGCTCGAAGCACCGGAAGCAGCGACCAGAGAGGGATGGGTTGAGGAGAAATTTAGGTGGGAGACGGGGCAGGTTAGGTGGGAAGTGAGAAGAAGAACCGGTGTGGTTAACAGAACGAGTGGAGGAGCGAGGATGGTGGGGGACCGAAGGGGAAAGGACTGCGTCTCTGAATGAGACGTGGGGCCGAACACGGGAGTCCCCAGGAAAGGGAGGGGGGGTGGGGCCGCGGCGGTTGGGGAGGTGGGAGCCACGGACGGAGGCGACACGGGGACGAGACATTTTTTTCTCTTAACTTTACTTGGTCAAAATAATAGATAAAAGTGTACAAACTTATCTGAAGTAACGATTATTTTGAATTGAGTACGATTATTTTGAATTGAGTACTCAATCTCTTAAAATTTTTGTATTACTATTCAATCTTTCAATATGTTTGATTTGATTTTAAAATTTAAACTAAGTGCTTATTTTAATAAATTTATAGTTATCGAAGTTGTATGAAATATACTAACTAAATATGTAAAAATAAACGATGTTTTCGAATTTTGAAGTCAGTGTCGTTGACTAATACAAATTTGAAAGATTGGATAGCAAAATTAATATTTTGAAATATTAGATAGCCAAATCAAAATAATTCATACTTCAGATAAGTTATATATATTTTTACCAAAAAAAAAGGGGCCAATTTGCACAAAAAATCTATTGGTTTAATTTGTGTATTGGCAAAAGAGGGCCACCTTTTTCGTTTTTGCATATTCGGTCATGTTGGGGCTGAAAATGTTGGTTGCCGATCGGCCCCGGGTGTTCATTTGACCTTCTGAGATGTGATCTGCCGCGTGCCAATGTATCAAGCGATCGGGCCGAGGAGGAATTTGCTCGGCCGGATTTTTCTCACTCAACTCTCATGTCTGTTCTGCTTAGAATAACCGAATCGGGATATAGAGGTGGAGAAAGGCTGAGTCTGACCTAGAGTAGCCGACGAAGAGAAAAGAGACAAATAATTGACACGGC
The DNA here is from genome assembly GCA_029204045.2 of Tillandsia leiboldiana. NCBI lineage: Eukaryota > Viridiplantae > Streptophyta > Magnoliopsida > Poales > Bromeliaceae > Tillandsia > Tillandsia leiboldiana. The sequence goes on along the minus strand of CM055072.1, from coordinate 964,519 downwards.
TAAAGAGTCGATTAGAAATTGTATTGTTTAGAAAAGATATACAAGGAGGAGGAAAGGATAGAGATTACAATTAATCTACTCCTAAGAAAAGCGGTAAAGATTATAGTTAATCTACTCTTAGGAAAGCAGTAAAGATATGAAAAAGTAGGGGGGTGGTCATGGTTTACAAGGTTGCAGGACCCCTTTTTCTTCGATGGTTCGGGTATTTATACATTCCCGAACCTTGCGTATAATCGCCGATTTGAAATAATCGGCGTGATTTTGGGGAAGTTATCGAAAAATTCTCAACTACTTTTCAAGTTGATTCTCTTTAAAAGGATAGTAGTCGTTTTCTGTCTAGGTTCATCCCCTAATTATTGCATCGAAGCGTGATTCTCGACGCTTTCCAATGCTGGACGCCGCTTGTCGCTTCGGAGTCCTTTACGAGATTCGCGCCCCGAATTCCGTACACTTCATTTCCAAAGCCTTCTTTCTCCGGCTTGATCAGCCGAAGGCTGACTCTGGCTCCGCCTTTTTTGTTGTTTGACCGAGCGGTCTAGCTTTCGCCTTCAGTCAAAATCGACATTGGATGAGGCGATGATCTCCTTCGGTCGCTTCTCCTATTGGCTGATGTCTTTAGCCGATGGCGTATATCGCGTGCTGTGTTCCTACATGACTGAGATAGTTTGGATAAGGACGCGGATCCTTCTTCGGTTGACTCACTCTTTCGTCGGCCGATACCTTTTAGCTGATGGTTAACGCCACGTGTCACTCCTTCATGTGGCAGAAAAATTTGGTCTCAAAAATGCCCCCTCGGCAATCGCCTGAAGTGTCGTTCGGGCGATTGTCGAAATTGAGTCAACTTCTGGCACAGATAAGTTTGTCCAGTGATCATCCCCATATCTTAGCAAGATATTTTCTCACCGCTCGAGGGATTCGGGAACAGGTGCCGATCTTTCTTAATTTTCGGCGAAACCATCCTTCGTCGTTCTCCCTGTTAAATACTGCTGCTTTCTAAGGGGTGACTGTCATTATGTCGCTCCTCCTCGTCGGCTTATAAGTTGGGCCAATACTTGCAGCTTTCTTAGCATCGCCTTCCTCTCTCATGACGACTCCTATGCTACTGTTACGCCAGTGTTCCGGTTGTAACTTTTTCGTCTCTAAGGGTACTTCCAAGGCGGATGCCCAATCTGAATTTAGCGGCGTTGTGACGCCGACCGACAAAAGCTTCTTTCCTTTTTGGAGTTCTAATAGGGATTCTTTCGGTGAAGGCCCTATGTGTTACCTACCGATCCGGGATCTTATGGTCAGTGGTCAAACTGATTTTCGGCCGCTTACGGGTGGTTATGCTTATGAATATCATGCCGGCGAGGAGACTGTCTTTTGCCTTCATCCCTACGGGTTGACGGAGTTCGAGCTGCCCAGCATCCAGTTTCCTTATCGGGGAGGGGTGTCATCCTACTTTGATCGACCTTCCTACGAGATCTGCCTCCCTTCTTCTCTAGGAGAGACTGCACGATCTTCTCCCGTTGCATGCAGGGAGTCAGAGGGTGAATAGAGACTTTATACTCTCTCTCACTCCTACTTCTATCGGCTCCAAAGGTGCTCGAGCATCTCAATTTCCAACAAGCAGTGTCTGGTCGTTGCCAGCTTGAAGACGACTGTGTATTTCAACCTTTTAATGAAGCGTTCTGACTACGACTCTTCCTTTTCTGAAACACTTTTGTATTTGCTCTTTTTTCGAGTTGTACGTATGTCGGCACATTAAATGTGAAGTTTTCTTATATCCCTTGCTCCACATCTTCCCGTATCCGACGGTAATGTTTCGGATGCTTCCCTTTAATCGGCTTATTACCTTCTGATCTGTTATTTTGATCGAGTGGTCGTCTTCGTGATAGGCTTGACACGATTAAACCTGATATCGGATCGTTACCCTCGTTGGACCCGTGATCATACCGAGCGACCGTCTTTGTGATAAGCTCGACACGGTTAAACTCTGATTTGAACCACAATAAAAATAATAAAAATCATAATAAATAGTTGTCCTGGATTACCATCTTTGTGATAGGTTAGATCCAATATAACTTAAGCCGGATCGCCGTCTTCGTGATAGGCTTGACCTAGTTCATTAAACTAAATTGCCGTCTTCGTGATAGGCTTGATTTGGGTTCGGTTCATTCACCGGGTTGTTGTCTTCGTGGTAGTCTTGATTTGAGTTCTATTCATTAAACCTATTGCGATCCTGAACCAAAGTCATATGGGTTAAACCGTGTCTCAACGGGTCCTGAACCAAAGCATAACGGCTCAATCCAAATCAAATTCAAAACGAACAAATAAAGCGAATGCCTAAGCCGGCTCAGCTCAAATCAAATACAAAGAGTTCAAACCAATTCAATCTGAACCCAACCTAAACAATGGTTCAGATCAAATTTTGGGGATGATCCAAATCAAGTAAATCGACTCCGCCCGAACTGATGCAGATCAAGGTTTCAAATCGAGCTGACTTCAAATTAATCGATTGAGACAAATTAATGGACTCATAAGCCATAGTCAAATACGACCGAAAAGTCCTTAAACTAAACAACCCAAATTCAAATGAATCGACTGAGTCAACTTAATCGACTTATAACCCAAATTCAAACGACCGCAAAGTCGTTACACGAAATTCAAACGACCGCAAAATCGTTAAGCTAAACTAAAACCAAATCAACCGACTGCTAAGTCACTAAACTGAGCAAATAAAGTTCAAATCAATTACCCGCCAAGTCGTTAGACTGAGCAATTCAAACTCAAATCAATTGACACCCAAGTCGTTAAACTGAGCAATCCGAGTTCAAAATTTAAATTGAACTTCAAATTTGACTGTCATGTCGTTAAACTGAGCACGCCAAATTTCAAGCCGACTGCCATGTTGCTAAACTGAGCACTTCAACTTCAAACCGACCTCCATGTCGTTAAACTGATCATCTCAACTTCAATAGACCGCCAAGTCGTTAAACTGAGTAGATCAAGTTCCAATCAATCGACCGCCAAGTCATTAACCTGAGCAAATCAAATTCAAATCAATTGACCGCCAAGTAGTTAAACTGACCAAATCAAACGCAAACTAAACTCAACTTGACCGTCAAGTCGTTAAACTGAGCAAACCAAATCAAATTCAACTCAACTTGATCGCCAAGTCGTTAAACTGAGCAAACCAATCAAATTCAACGCAATCTAATCGGGTCGCTAAACTAAGCAATTCTCGAGTTCAAAATTAAGCTCAACTCTATTTGACTGCCAAGTCATTAAGCTGAGTAATTCGAGTTCAAAATTAAACTCAACTCAATTTTACCGCCAAGTTGTTAAACAGAGCAACTTAAGTTTGATTGGTCGTTAAGTCCATAAACTGAGCTCTTATGTACAATAGGAGTATGCCCGTACTTAAGCCATGTACACAATAAAGTATATTAATAAAATTTTATTCTTACGTTTTGCTCTTTCACTATCCGCATTTATTTTTGGCCTCTTAATCGAGGGTCCCTTAACACTGCAAATGTGGAATAATTAACAACAAATTTTTAAGTCTGCTAGAAGCCATGAGCCTATAAACATAATTTTCTATTAAAACTCAAATAAATTCGATCTGTATCATGAATGACCACTCAACACGGGTCGGTTAATTCATGGCGGCAAACAATAGATTTAAAAAGTCACAAAGAAATGTAAAAAAATAAATATTTACATATTTTTTTTTAATTTTAGCAATATATATATATATATATATATATATATATATATATATATATATATATATATATATATATATATAATTCAATAATTCAACTATTATGCTTGTAAACACTCTAAGCTATTAATGCTGATAAGTTTTCTACCATTAGATCTATTTATTTGACTAATTTAATTTCTTAAATCATTACTATTCTATCTATTATCTATTAAACCATAGGAGTATTATTCTAATCGCGTATTTTTTCGTTCAAGTCTCAAAAACCGATAAGCACCAATAAATTGACATATATATATATATATATATATATATATATATATATATATATATATATATATATATATATATATATATATATATATATATAGAAGAGATTCACAAGGCGCTCTTTTTATTCTGTCTCTCACTCTCACACACACACACACACACACACACACACACACTCTCTCTCTCTCTCTCTCTCTCTCTCTCTCTTCCTCCTCTTCTCCTCCTCTCCCATTGGATACAAATCTCTCCATAGCCCAAGAATTGTAGAGCCCTCCATTTCCCCCATCAAGTTGAGATTTTGAGCCCAGAATCGGTCTTCTGAGGCGAAATCCCCAACTGGGTCTCGGTGATTTCGCCGCAATTGGCCTTTTGATCCGATTTCGGGAGGTGGGTGTCCTAATTCAATGTTCTTGATTTGGGAGATGAGTTTTTTTTTTTTCTTTTTTCTTTTTTTTGGTTAATTTAGTGTGATTTTCGTTTTGCTATGTGTTGCATGTTACTCTGAGCTATGAACAATTTCTTGGAGAATAAGAAACTAGTTTAGTGTGAATTGTGTAATGTATGCACTAATCTTGTAATGCTCGAACAATATTAGCTCAATTAGATCGATCTTTTGTTGTTAATTGTTGCTAATTATGATAAGTGGTGTTTGATTCCTCGGAAAAGCGCGGAAAACTGTTTCCCGCCCTTTTCATTTTTCGAATACAATTTCGGAAAACAAACTTTTCCAACCAGAAAACTGTTTCTTGGAATGTTTTCCAGAGAACCGAACAAACCCTAATAAGGTTATTGTAATTGGAGTAGTAGATTACTATCGTATAAATTGTATAATTAATGCTCTATTATTGTCGTAGTCGGGGGATCAATATGATGGAAATGTCTTGTTTATAATGTTAGAAGAATAGTGTTCACAATTGAGAGGCCTTTCTTATTGTTCTTGATGATTATCTTTCTTAATATTAATGCTTGTAGACTTAAAAAAATTGATTTGATTCTTTGCAACTATTGGAAAGGAATTTCCTCCTTGTTATGTCGATTACCATCTCCTTTTAGTTACAAGAACAATGATATGTAGCTTAATTTGATTGCGCCATTATGTTTCGTTTCGTACTCTCATCGAATAATTAATGTTAAGTATATAATTAGCTAATGAAAAAAAAAAATATAGGAAGATTATGTGGAGTCCGTTGAAATTCGAGTTTGTACGTGATTTCTATACTATTATGTCGAAATTCTATGCTCGTATTGCCAAAATTGAAGCAAATTTATACCGACGAAGAAGTTCTGTTCTTGGTTTTTTTCTTTTTGTCAAAAACATTCTTTGCCATCTATCGGCACCTCTAGTTTTGTTTAATTCTGTTGCATTGTGAGAAGTGTATTAAGAATTTTTCTTGGAGCAGTCGGCTCTGATTTGATGTACATATACCTTTTCTTGCATTAGTATGTGCTGATTTTGGCACATCATGGAAGGTATTTCGTACGAACCGGCTGCGAAACGAATCAAACCATCTTCTCCAGAATTAGGGAAATCCGCCGATAATTCATCTCCTCCGCATCATTCCAATCCTTCGGACAACCCGATGTCCCAACCTTTGTCTCCTCAGGCCCAAATACATGGAGATACAGTTGATTCAAAAGGACTGATCAAGAGGGTCGAACTCGTGAGAGTAATGACGAAATCCCTATGTACTCTCGGCTATAAGAACGCCGGAGAAGTTTTAGAGCAAGAATCGGGAATTCAGTTGCACTCCGATTCGGTAAACCTTTTCAGACAGCAAGTGCTCAGCGGAAATTGGGACGGAAGCTTGGCTGCATTGCATGAATTAGGCATTTCGGACGGCGAGATCGTGAAATCTGCATCGTTTCTGATACTGGAGCAGAAATTCTTGCAACTTTTGAGAACCGGCAAAGCTACGGACGCATTGGAGATTTTAAAGAAGGAAATCGCTCCTCTGGGGATCAACACGAAACGAGTCCACGAGATCAGCAGTTGTTTGATTGATTTTGGTGAAACCGGAGGTGAATTTTCGAGCTCACCAACGAAGGTTCTGGAAGAGCTGCAGAAGGTGTTTCCTCCAGATTTAATGGTGGCCGAGAAAACGTTGGAACATTTGATTGAACAAGCGCTAACCATGCAAATAAAAGATTGCCCATTTCACAACTCTTTCTCATTTTCGTTATATGCCGACCATCGGTGCGGAAAAGATCAGATACCTTCTCAAACTACGCAGGTGAGAATTACAGCATAACAAATTTGTCTATTTGATTTTAAATATATTTATATACTCCTGTGGAAGTATCTCTTTACGTACGTAACCTGCGAAGTTTGAATATTTATTTAGGTCTTTTTAGTTATGAAAATGCTCATCTTTAAAACACTTTCAAATATGAAGCGGATGCGGCTATTTATTTGTAGGAATTACACTTCTGAGGTGATTATATGAAAATTCAGCTTTTTCAGGGATAATTTTGCAGGGATATATACGTGAAAGCCGTCTAAGCCTCTTTTTTTTTTCCTTTTTTCGGTGAAGGTATTGCGAGGTCACACTGATGATGTTTTATTCGTGCAATTCTCAAATAGCGGCAGATATTTAGCATCGTCATCCAGTGATAATTCCGCCATTATTTGGGAGGTAATTTCGCTTCATCGTCTCCTCCGATTTGCGAGAATTATTTCGTTCCCCCCGAGAGTTAAAGCTGCTTTACCGCACTTTTAGTTTGTAGTTTTCTTGTTCTTATCATATTTACAATGTTATTTTAGGTTAATGAAGAAGGGAAGCTGTCGCTGAAGCACACACTGCACGGCCACAAGATGCCGGTCTTGATGGCCACGTGGAACCCCGACGACACGGAGCTTCTCACGTGCAGCATGGAAGATGGCCTTATACGTTGGGACGTCCAATCCGGACAATGCATCCGAAGATACCCACACGACAGCCACGGCAATATTTTCTGCGGATTCTGCTCCGACGGGAAAGAGCTCTTTTCATGCTCAGCCGACATGCAATTCTTCTCTATGGACTTGAATGGGTTAAATATTAGATCCTTTATACGGAACTGGAACACATATATCGTCGACATGGCAATGACGAAAGACAAACAGATTGTGATATTGACGCATACGGATACATCTATTCAGCTGTTGGATATAGCCTTACAGAAGAAAAGGTTTCTTGAGGAGGAGCACACGATCACATCGTTCTCGTTATCGAAGGACGATAACTTTTTGCTCGTGGATTTAGAGAATCAGGAGATTCATTTGTGGAACATAAAGGGCGAGCCCAAGCTTGTTATGAGATTCAAAGGCCTCAAGCAGACCCGGTGGCTGATACGGTCGTGTTTCGGCGGGCTTGAGCAGGGTTTCATTGCCAGTGGAAGTGAAGATAAACGGGTATGAATACGAAAACTCCATAATTTTTATCCAGCATTCTTAGCAAACTTAGAAACTCATGTAGTTAGAGACCTTTCTGCGAAATATCGTTTATGTGACATCGTATTGAAACAAAAGCATTCAATTTCTCGTTTCCCTACATATGGACATAACTTTGCATGTGGACTATATTTACGACTTTTTTTTGTATCTATTTGAGCAGGTCTATATATGGCATCGAGGCACGGGAAATCTCCTCGAATCCCTCGAGGGCCACTCAGGCCCGGTCAACTGCGTCAGCTGGAACCCCGCGAACCCTCACATGCTCGCCTCTGCGAGCTCCGACTGCACAATCCGCATATGGGGAACAAAAGGATGTTAATACAGGCCCTATATCTTGCAATACTCAATCCAACGGAGTAGATCTAATGCTGATCGGAAACGGGAAATGATAGCATTCTAACAAATTCAAAAGCAGTAGAATTACTGATCACCAAATTCTTGCAGATTACTTGTACATAATTCTTTTACTTTTCTCCTTTGTTGCTGATCATAGCAAACTAATCTGTGCAAAGTGTCTGAATGCGCCGAATTGGTGCAGTGTAGTTTGTCTTTAAATGTGACTCCAAGAGTTCTTCCATTTATTTCTTGATGGAAGCATGACAGAAAAATTCATTTCAGAAATTCAAAATTCTCTCCATTTCTCTTCTTTTCATCCTTTAATTTGGGTTTTATGTTATTTCAATTGTGAATTGCAAGCTCCAATACTTTCGAAAGCACTGCAGGGAAGGCATGAAAGCACTGCAGGGAAGGCATGCTTCAGAAGAGATGTACGAAAAACTTTTTTTCTCAAAAAAAAAAGAAGTTTCCATAACTTTTTCGAGGAACCAAACACCCTCTTAACATCACATTATTCAAATTAGAATTTTTTTTAAAAATAATCTTAAAATTTTTTATAATTGTAAAAATAGGCTCGTGAAATTTTTTTTTACAAAAATAGTCTTAAGCGGCGAATTATTTACCGCTTTTAAATGCGGTAAACCATTCACCGCATTCATAAGCTTCCAGAAAATTTGAAGTCCTATAAAAGCGGTAAATGGTTCACCGCTTTTAAAAACGGTAAATCATTTGCCACTTTTAAAAGCGGTGAACCAATTACCGCTTTTAAAAGCGGTAAACGATTAACCGCTTTTAAAATCAAATATAAATTAAGAGTCGAAATTTTAAAAGAAATAAAAGAATATATCACTAATAATAATTACGCAGCGAAATTAATTAAAATTTTTTTTTTTCTAACGGATAATTTTATCTTTTGTTTATTAAATATTAATATATTATTTCATAATATTTTTTATATTTTCAGATTATCTCAAATTGAATCGAAATAAATCAAAATTTAAAAATAAATTCATGTAATTAATAACTATTTAAATTAAGAATCAAATTTGAATTAATAATAAATTGAAACAAATTAAATTTAGAAAATAAATTAAACAATCAAATTTGAATTTAATTTTAAAATATTTTTTTCTTTTAAATGGATATTTTCAGATTTTTATTTTGTTTACCCGAAAAACAAATCAAAATTTTAAAATAAATTAATTTAAAAATAAAATCATACCACTAATAATTATTTAAATCAAAAATAAAAATTTTATTAAAAATAAATTAAATTTTAAAAATAAATAAATTTTTTAAAAAAATCATGCTGCTAATGAATAGTTTAACCCTAACTACGCCTACTTTTATAATTTTACTTATATAGTATTATTTTTTAAATTATAATATAAAATAAGATTATTTAAAAAAAAAAAAAAAAAATTTCTCCCGAAACTCTTAAACCCTAGGCTTTGTTTGGTTCATGGATAAGAGAGAATTAGGAAGGGCATTTGCCTAGGGTTTAAGGGTTTCAGAAGAATTTTTTTTTTTTTTTTTTTTTTTTTTTTTTTTTTTTTTTAAATAATCTTATTTTATATTATAATTTTAAAAATAATACTGTATAAATAAATTATAAAAGTAGGCGTAGTTAGGGTTAAACTATTCATCAGCAGCATGATTTTTTTAAAAATTTATTTATTTTTTAAATTTAATTTATTCTTAATAAAAATTTTATTTTTGATTTAAATAATTATTAGTGGTATGATTTTATTTTTAAATTAATTTATTTTTAAAATTTGATTTGTTTTTTGGGTAAACAAAATAAAATTCTGAAAATATTCATTTAAAAGAAAAAAAAATTTTAAAATTAAATTCAAATTTGATTGTTTAATTTATTTTCTAAATTTAATTTGTTTCAATTTATTATTAATTCAAATTTGATTCTTAATTTAAATAGTTATTAATTACATGAATTTATTTTTAAATTTTGATTTATTTCGATTCAATTTGAGATAATCTGAAAATATAAAAAATATTATGAAATAATATATTAATATTTAATAAACAAAAGATAAAATTATCCGTTAGAAAAAAAAAAAAAATTAATTTCGCTGCGTAATTATTATTAGTGATATATTCTTTTATTTTTTTTTAAAATTTCGACTCTTAATTTATATCTTTACCGCTTAAAAGCGGTGAACCATTTGCCGCTTTTAAAAGCGGTGAATCATTTGCCGCTTTTAAAAGCGGTGAATCATTTGCCGCTTTTAAAAGCGGTGAATGGTTCACCGCTTTTACGGGACTACGATAAATTTTGTGAATGCGGTGAACCATTTACCGCTTTTCAAGAAAGCGGCAAATGGTTCACCGTATTTAGATTCCCTAACTTTTAGAGGCCTATTTTTACAAATAAATTTTTTACGAGACTATTTTTGTAATTAAGAATGTTAGGGTGGTTACTTTCGTAAATAACCCTTCAAATTACTCTCTTCAAATGCGGAACCAAACACCCGTGGATTATTAATTTTATTATATTATAAAAAATAGTTTTAATATTATAAATAATATTACTGTAACTGTTCCGGCCAAACCAAAAAAAATAAAACTTGATGTTTTGGAAAAAATATTTGAACAATTATTATCAGTAATAAATTTGTAATAATTATAAAATAAAATAAAATAAAAGACAAAATGGGTGAGACCACAATGCCATGTTCTCCAGTAACCTCATTCCCACAAGATTAAAAAAAATAGATAAAAGTGTACAAATTTATCTGTTAGATATGTCTCGAATTTTAGAACCGGAAGGTTTTCTAACCCTATTCTGTTTTGATTATCCCATTAAGTTAAGTTTGGATTATGTCTAATTTTATAAAGATTATTTCTAATTTTAGTGGATTCGTATTCCTATTTATATTAGGATTTAACCGCTATTATACATATACCCTTGTTCTATTGATTTAGTGCGGCGAATGAGAAGGAGTATGGGCGTATTTTGGAATTAGAATTTTCGTAAGAGAGACATATTTTGTACACCTCTTTGATTATAATAAAAGTCTCCGCTTCGTTTTCGCCCGTGGACGTAGGCCAGTAGCCGAACCATATAAATATTGTATGTTTTATTTTTCTTCTCTCATTTTAAATTCTCTTTTGGTATTTTCGTGCCCAACCATAACATTATCTAAACTAACGATTATTTTGAATTGATTACTTAATCTCTCAAAATTTCTATTTTACTATTCAATCTTTCAATCTGTTTGATTTGATTTTAAAATTTAAAATAAGTGCTTATTTTAATAAATTTATAGTCATGAAAATTGTATGAAATATACTAACTAAATATGTAAAAATAAACGATATTTTCGAATTTTGAAGTCAGTGTCGTTGACTAATACAAATTTGAAAGGTTGGATAGCAAAATTAATATTTTGAAATATTAGATAGCCAAATCAAAATAATTTACAGTTCAGATAAGTTTTATAAATATTTACCAAAAAAAAGAGAGGCCAATTTGCACAAAAAATCCATTGGTTTTGCGTATTGGCAAAAGTGGGCCACCTTTTTCATTTTTGCATATTCGGTCATGTTGGGGCCGAAAATGTCAGTTGCCGATCGGCCTTGGGAGTTCATTTGACCCTCTAAGATGTGATGTGCCGCGTGGTAATGGATCAAGCGATCGGGCCGTGGAGGGATTTGCTCGGCCGGGTTTTTCTCACTCAACTCTCACGCCCGTTCTGCTTAGAATAGCCGAATTGGGATATAGAGATGGAGAAAGGCGGAGTCTAGCCTAGAGTAGCCGACTCAGAGAAAAGAGATAAATAATTGACACGGCCAAAGAACCGATTAGGAATTGTATTGCTTAGAAAGGAGATATAAGGAGGAGGAAAGGAATAGAGATTACAATTAATCTACTTCTAAAAAAAGCGGTAAAGATTATAGTTAATCTACTCCTAGGAAAGCAGTAAAGATGTGAAAAAACGGCGGGATGATCCTGGCTTACGAGGTTGCAGGACCCCTTCTTCTTCTTCGATGGTTCGGGTATTTATACATTCTCGAACCTTGCGTATAATCGCCGATTTGAAATAATCGGCGTGATTTGAGGGAAGTTATCGAGAAATTCTCAACTACTTATTTTCAAGCTGATTCTCCTTAAAAGAATAGTAGCCATTTTTTGTCTAGGTGCATCCCCTAATTATTGCATCAAAACATGATTCTCGGCGCTTTCCAATGCTGGACGCCGCTTGCCGCTTCGGAGTCCTTTACGAGATTCGCGCCCCGAATCCCGTACACTTCCTTTCCAGAGCCTTCTTTCTCCGACTTGATCAGCCGAAGGCTGACTCTGACTCCGCCTTTTTTGTCATTTGACCGAGCAGTCTAGCTTTCATCTTCACTCGAAATCGACATTGGAAGAGGCGATGATCTCCTTCGGTCGCTTCTCCTGTCGGCTGATGTCTTTAGCCGATGGCGTATGTCGCGTGTTGTGTTCCCACATGATTGAGATAGTCTGGATCAGTACGCGGATCCTTCTATGGTTGACTCACTCTTCCGTCGGCCGATACCTTTCAGTCGATGGTTAACTCCACGTGCCACTCATTCCTGTGGCAGAAAAATCTGGTCTCAATAATGCCCCCTCGGCAATCGCCTGATGTGTCGTTCGGGTGATTGTCGAAATTGAGTCAACTTCTGGCACAGATAACGTCATCCAGCGATCATCCCCATATCTTGGCAAGATATTTTCTCACCGCTCGAGGGATTCGCGAACATGTGTCGATCTTTCTTGATTTTTGTCGAAACCATCCTTCGTCGTTCTCCCTGTTAGATGCTGCTGTTTTTTGAGGGGTGACTATCATTATGTCGCTCCTCCTCGTCGGCCTATAAGTAGGGCCACTACTTGCAGCCTTCTTAGCACCGCCTTCCTCTCTCATGACGACTCCTATGCTACTGTTATGCCGGTGTTTCGGTCGTAGCTTTTTCGTCTCTGAGGGTACTTCCAAGGCGGCTGCCCAATCTGAATCTGGCGGCGTTGTGATGCCGGCCGACAAAAGCTTCTTTCCTTTTTGGAGTTCTAATAGGGATTCTTTCGGTGAAGCCCCTATGTGTGACTTACCGATCCGAGATCTTACTATTAGTGGTCAGACCGATTTTCGGCCGCTTACGGGTGGTTATGCTTATAAATATCATGCCGGCGAAGAGACTATCTTTCGCCTTCATCCCTAGGGGTTGACGGAGTTCGAGCCGCCCAACATCCAGTTTCCCTACGGGGAGGGGTGTCATCCTGCTTTGATCGGCCTTCCTACGAGGTCGGCCTCCCTTCTTCTCTAGAAGGGACCGCATGATCTTCTCCCGTTGCATGCAGGGAGTCAGAGGTTTAATAGAGACTTTATACTCTCTCTTACTCCCACTTCTGTCTGTTCCAAAGGTGATCAGGCATCTCGATTTCCAGCAAGCGGTGTCTGGTTGCTGCCAGCTTGAAGACGGTCGTGTATTTCAACCTTTTAATGGAGCATTCCGACTACGACTCTTCCTTTTCTGAAACACTTTTGTATTTGCTCTTCTTTCGAGCTGTATGTATGTCGGCACATTAAATGTGAAGTTTTCTTATATTCCTTGCTCCACATCTTCCCATATCCGATGGTAATGTTTCAGATGCCTTCCTTCAATCGGCTTATTACCTTCCGATCTGTTAGTTTGATCGAGTGGTCGTCTTCGTGATAGGCTTGACACGATTAAACCTGATATCGGATCGTTACCCTCGTTGGACCCGTTATCATACCGAGCGACCGTCTTTGTGATAAGCTCGACACGGTTAAACTCCGATTTGAACCAAAATAAAATTAATGAAAATAATAATAAATATTTATCCTCGATTACCATTATCGTGATAGGTTAGATCCAATATGACTTAAGTCGAATCACCGTCTTCGTGATAGGCTTGACCTAGTCATTAAACTAAATTGTCGTCTTCGTGATAGGCTTGATTTAGGTTCGGTTCATTAAACCGGATTGCTATATTCACGATAGGCTGGACCTTGTTCGTTAAACCAAATCGTCGTTTTCGTGATAAACTTGATTTGAGTTCTGCTCATTAAGTCTATTGTGATCCTGAACCAAAGTCATAAAGGTTAAACTATGTCTCAACGGGTCCTGAACCAAAGCATAACGACACGATCCAAATCAAATTCAAAAGGAACAAATCAAGCGAAAGCCTAAGCCGGCTCAACTCAAAATGAAATACAAAGAGTTCAAACCAATTCAATCTGAACCCAACCTAAACAATGGTTCAAACTAAAATTTGGGGATGATCCAAATCAAGTAAATCGGCTCCGCTAGAACTGATGCAGATCAAGGTTTCAAATCGAGCTGACTTCAAATTAATCAGTTGAGACAACTTAATGGACTCATAAGCCAGAATCATATACGACCGAAAAGTCCTTAAACTAAACAACCCAAATTCAAATGAATCGACTGAGTCAACTTAATCGACTCATAACCCAAATTCAAACTACCGCAAAGTCGTTACACTAAATTCAAACGACATTAAACTAAGCTAAAACCAAATCAACCGACTGCTAAGTCACTAAACTGAGCAAATAATGTTAAAATCAATTGCCCGTCAAGTCGTTAAACTGAGCAATTCAAACTCAAATCAATTGACACCCAAGTCGTTAAACTGAGCAATCCGAGTTCAAAATTTAAATTGAACACCAAATTTGACCGTCATGTCGTTAAACTGAACACGTCAAATTTCAAACTGACCGCCATGTCGCTAAACTGAGCACTTCAACTTCAAACCGACCTCCATGTCGTTAAACTGAGCATCTCAACTTCAATAGACCGCCAAGTCGTTAAACTGAGTAGATCAAGTTCCAATCAATCAACCGCCAAGTCATTAAACTGAGCAAATCAAATTCGAATCAATTGACCGCCAAGTAGTTAAAATGACCAAATCAAACGCAAACTAAACTCAACTTGACCGTCAAGTCGTTAAATTGAGCAAACCAAATCAAATTCACTCAACTTGATCGCTAAGTCGTTAAACTGAGCAAACCAAATCAAATTCGTCTCAATCTAATCGCCAAGTCGCTAAACTAAGCAATTCTCGAGTTCAAAATTAAGCTCAACTCTATTTGACTGCCAAGTCGTTAAACTGAGTAATTCGAGTTCAAAATTAAACTCAACTCAATTTGACCGCCAAGTTGTTAAACTGTGCAACTTAATTTTGATTGATCGTCAAGTCCATAAACTGAGCACTTATGTACAATAGGAGTATGCCCCTACTTAAGCCATGTACACAACAAAGTATATTAATAAAATTTTATTCTTATGTTTTGATCTCTTTCACTATTAGCATTTATTTTTGGCCTCTTAATCGAGGGTCCCTTAACTCTGTAAGTGTGGAATAATTAGTAACAAATTTTTGAGTCTGCTGGAAGCCATGAGCCTACAAACTTAATTTTCTATTAAAACTCAAATAAATTCGATCTGTAACATGAATGACCACTCATCACGGGTCAGCTCATTCGTGGTGGCAAACAATAGATTTAAAAAGTCACAAAGAAATGTAAAAAATAAATATT
Source organism: Tillandsia leiboldiana (assembly GCA_029204045.2). Classification (NCBI taxonomy): domain Eukaryota; kingdom Viridiplantae; phylum Streptophyta; class Magnoliopsida; order Poales; family Bromeliaceae; genus Tillandsia; species Tillandsia leiboldiana. Next base: position 949,218 of record CM055072.1, on the reverse strand, counting down.
TACATAATTTTTTTTAATTTTAGCAATATATATATATATATATATATATATATATATATATATATATATATATATATATATATATATATATATATATATATATATATATAGTAGAGCTTATATCCTTTCAAAAGCACAAGCGTATTCATGTTTGTAAATTTTTTATCATTAGATTTGTATTGAAAATTGTACTTTTTATTTTATCTTTCTCTTTGATTTTACAAAAACACTAATCCTAATACAAATCCAATGATAAAAAATTCACAAGCATGATGGACTTGTGCTTTTGAAAGCATATAAGCTCTACTCTCTCTCTCTCTCTCTCTCTCTCTCTATATATATATATATATATATATATATATAGTTCAACTATTATACTTGTAAACATTCTAAGTAATTAGTGCTTATAAGTTTTTTACCGTTAGATCTATTTATTTGACTAATTTAATTTTTAGATTATACTGTTCTACCTACCACCTACTAAACTATAGGGGATTACTATTATCCTAACCGCGCATTCCTTCGTCCAAGTCTCAAAAACCGACGAGCACCAATAAATTAACATTTTTAAAAACATATGAGTTCAATTATATATATATATATATATATATATATATATATATATATATATATATAGAAGCACAAGGCGCTCTTTTTATTCTGTCTCTCACTCACACACACACACACACACACACACACACACAAACACTCTCTCTCTCTCTCTCTCTCTCTCTCTTCCTCCTCTTCTCCTCCGCTCCCATTGGATACAAATCACTCCATAGCCCAAGAATTGTAGAGCCCTCCATTTCCCCCATCAAGTTGAGATTTTGAGACCAGAATCGGGCTTGTGCGGCGAAATCCTCAACTGGGTCTCGGCGATTTCGCCGCAATTGGCCTTTTGATCCGATTTCGACAGGTGGGTGTCCTAATTCGATGTTCTTGATTTGGTGCATGAGTTTTTTTTTTTTTTTTTTTTTTTTTTTGTGTGTGTGGTTAATTTAGTGTGATTTTAGTTTTGTTATGTGTTGCATGTTACTTTGAGCTATGAACAATTTCTTGGAGAATAAGAAACTAGTTTAGTGTGAATTGTGTGATGTATGCACTAATCTTGTAATGCTAGAACAATATTAGCTCAATTAGATTGATCTTTTGTTGTTAATTGTTGCTAATTATAATAAGTGGTGCTTGATTCCTCGGAAAATCGCGGAAAACTGTTTCCCGCCCTTTTCATTTTCGAATACAAAATTTCGGAAAACAAACTTTTCCGGCGAGAAAACTGTTTCTTGGAATGTTTTCCGGAGAACCGAACAAACCCTAATAAGGTTATTGTAATTGGAGTAGTAGATTACTATCATATAAATTGTATAATTAATGCTCTATTATTGCCGTAGTGGGGGGGGGGGGATGGATATGATGGAAATGTCTTGTTTATAATGTTAGAAGAATAGTGTTCACAATTGAGAGGCCTTTCTTATTGTTCTTGATGATTATCTTTCTTAATATTAATGCTTGTAGACTTAAAAAAATTGATTTGATTCTTTGTAACTATTGGAAAGGAATTTCCTCCTTGTTATGTCGATTACCATCTCTTTTTAGTTACAAGAACAATGATTTGTAGCTTAATTTGATTGTGCCTTTATGTTTCGTTTCGTCCTCTCCTCGAAGAATTAAGGTTAAGTATATAATTAGCAAGTTAAAAACAAGAAAAAGATATAGGAAGATTATGTGGAGTCTGTTGAAGTTCGAGTTTCTACGGACGAAGAAGAAGTTCTGTTCCTGGTTTTTTTCTTTTTGTCGCAAACATTCTTTGCCATCTATCGGTATCTCTAGTTTTGTTTAATTTTGTTGCATTGTGAGAAGTGTATTAAGATTTTTTCTGTGCAGGGACCTCCCTTTGCATCGAATCAATCTATTTCTTGGAGCAGTCGGCTCTGATTTGATGTACGCATACCTTTTCTTGCATTAGTATGTGCTGATCTTGGCACTAAATGGAAGGTATTTCGGACGAACCGGCCGCGAAACGAATCAAACCATCTTCTCCAGAATTAGGGAAATCCGCCGATAATTCATCTCCTCCGCATCATTCCAATCCTTCGGACAACCCGGCGTCCCAACCTTTGTCTCCCCAGGCCCAAATACATGGAGATACAGTTGATTCAAAAGGACTGATCAAGAGGGTCGAACTCGTGCGAGTAATGACGAAATCCCTATATACTCTAGGCTATAAAAATGCCGGAGCAGTTTTAGAGAAAGAATCGGGAATTCAGTTGCACTCCGATTCGGTAAACCTTTTCAGACAGCAAGTGCTCAGCGGAAATTGGGACGGAAGCTTGGCTGCATTGCATGAATTAGGCATTTCGGACGGCGAGATTGTGAAATCTGCATCGTTTCTGATACTGGAGCAGAAATTCTTGCAACTTTTGAGAACCGACAAAGTTGTGGACGCATTGGAGATTTTAAGAAAGGAAATCGCTCCTCTGGGGATCAACACGAAGCGAGTCCACGAGCTCAGTAGTTGTTTGATTGGTTTTGGTGAAACCGGAGGTGATTTTTCGAGCTCACCAACAAAGATTCTGGAAGAGCTGCAGAAGGTGTTTCCTCCAGATTTAATGGTTGCCGAGAAAAGGTTGGAGCATTTGATTGAACAAGCGCTAACCATGCAAATAAAAGATTGCCTATTTCACAACTCTTTCTCATTTTCGTTATATGCCGACCATCGGTGCGGAATTGATCAGATACCTTCTCAAACTACGCAGGTGAGAATTACAGTATAACAAATTTGTCTCTTTGATTTTAACTATATTTATATACCCCTGTGGAAGTATCTCTTTACGTACGTAACCTGCGAAGTTTGAATATTTATTTAGGCCCTTTTAGTTATGAAAATGCTCATATTTAAAACACTCTTTCAAATATGAAGTGGATGCGGCTATTTTTTTTGTAGGAATTACACTTTTGAGGCGATTATATGAAAATTCAGATTTTTCTGGGATAATATTGCAGGGATATATACGTGAAAGCCGACTAAGCCTTTTTTTTCCTTTTTTTGGTGAAGGTATTGCAAGGTCACACTGATGAAGTTTGGTTCGTGCGATTCTCAAATAGCGGCAGATATTTAGCATCGTCATCCAGCGATAAGTCTGCCATCATTTGGGAGGTAATTTCGTTTCATCGTCTCCTCCGATTTGTGAGAATTATTTTGTTTTACCGCACTTTTAGTATGTAGTTTTCTTGTTCTTATCATATTTACAATGTTATTTTAGGTTAATGAAAAAGAGAGGCTGTCGCTGAAGCACACGCTGCGCGGCCACAAGAAGTCGGTCTTGATGGCCGCGTGGAATTCCGACGACACGCAGCTTCTCACGTGCGGCTTGGAAGAAGTCCTTATACGTTGGGATGTCCAATCCGGGCAATGCATCCAAATTTACCGACACGACAGCTGCGGTTATAATTCCTGCGGATTCTGCTCCGACGGGAAAGAGCTCTTTTCATGCTCAGCCGACATGCAATTCTTCTCTATCAACTTGAATGGGTTAAATATTAGATCCTTTAAACGGAACCGGAGCGCAAATATCGTCGACATGGCCGTGACGGAGGACAAACAGATTGTGATATTCACGGATACGGATTCATCTATTCAGCTTTTGGATATAGCCTTAGAGAAGGAAATGTTTCTTAAGGAGGAGCACGTGATCACAGTGTTCTCGTTATCGAAGGACGAGAACTTTTTGCTCGTGAATTTAGTGAATGACGAGATTCATTTGTGGAGCATAAAGGACGAGCCCAAGCTTGTTATGAGATTCAAAGGCCTCAAGCGGACCCGGTGGCTGATACGGTCGTGTTTCGGCGGGCTCGAGCAGGGTTTCATTGCCGGTGGAAGTGAAGATAAACGGGTATGAATACGAAAACTCCATAATTTTTATCCAGCATTCTTAGCAAACTTAGAAACTTACGTAGTTAGACACCTTTCTGCGAAATATCATTTATGTGACATCGTATTGAAACAAAAGCATTCAATTTCTCGTTTCCCTACATATGGACATAACTTTGTATGCGGACTATATTTACGACTTTTTTTTGCATCTATTTGAGCAGGTCTATATATGGCATCGAGGCACGGGAAATCTCCTCGAAGCCCTCGAGGGCCACTCAGGCCCGGTCAACTGCGTCAGCTGGAACCCCGCGAACCCTCACATGCTCGCCTCTGCGAGCGCCGACCGCACAATCCGCATATGGGGAACAAAAATATGTTAATGCAGGCCCTATATCTTGCGATACTCAATCCAACGGAGTCGATCTAATGCTGATCGGAAATGGGAAATGATAGCATTCTAACAAATTCAAAAGCAGTAGAATTACTGATCACCAAATTCTTGCAGATTACTTGTACATAATTCTTTTACTTTTCTCCTTTGTTGTTGATCATAGCAAACTAATCTGTGCAAAGTGTCTGAATGCGCCGAATTGGTGCAGTGTAGTTTGTCTTTAAATGTGACTCCAAAAGTTCTTCCATTTATTTCTTGATGGAAGCATGATAGAAAAATTCATTTCAGAAATTCAAAATCCTCTCCATTTCTCTTCTTTTCATCCTTTAATTTGGGTTTTATGTTTTTTCAATTGTGAATTGCAAGCTCGAATACTTTCGAAAGCACTGCAGGAGATCTACGAAAAACTTTTTTTCCCGAAAAAGAAATAAAAGTTTCCATATCTTTTCGAGGAACCAAACGCCCCCTTAACATCACATTATTCAAATTACCCTCTTCAAATGCTGCAGTTTGAGCTACATGCAGTTGGAACTGTAGGCAATTTCGGTGTAGTTCCAACTGCTTTAGCTGCAATAGTTGAATTCAAATGCATCAAAACAAACGTCGAATTTAAATTTACAAACAGTTACAAAGTTACAAGCACGTGCAACCAAATTAACCACCCATGGAGTATTAATTTTGTTATATTATAAAAAATAATTTTAATACTATAAATAATATTACTGTGACAGTTCCATCCAAACTAAAAGCAATAAAGCTTCAGAGGTGGCACTCCGAGTCTATGGCGGCGGCAAGGATAGCGGCGGAGAAAAAAAATGTATATCGTAGAAAAAAAATAAAGAATAAAAAAAAAAAAGGATTTGTTTTTTTTTAAAAAAATTATTATGTATCGTCGCTATTATAAAAAAAAAGCTAAAAATCAGAGAAAAAGATCGAAGAGAATGAATTTGCACTATTTTTAAAAAAAATTATGATAGAGCAAAATCTGCCATGAACTAATCAAAGGAATCGATTGATACTATTCCATAATTAGAGGAAATCTAATTACATGATTCTAGCATCAATTATTGTACAATCTACGGTAATTTGTAATTCCTTATCTTTGCATATTTGTCTTTATATATATAGATGTAAAGATCTAAAGCAATGTTCCTTTGATTAGTTCACTGCAGATTTTGCTCTATCAATTTACACTATTTTAGATAAAAATTATAATTTTTTAAACAAAAATTATACACTTTGAGATAAAGGTACACTATTTAGACGAAAGTTATATTTTTTGGACTAAAGTTGCACTATTTTTTCTCTTCTTTCTCCTTCCCCTCCGCTTCTTCGTGTTTCTTGTGCGCTCATCCGGAGCCAGCGACGCATGAAGTGGAGGTAGAGGAAAGCACGGCGACACTGGAGAAGAGGGCGGCAGAGGCGTCCTGCGTTACCTTCGTCTCGTGGGGGGGTGCGTGGGCGGGTAAGGGCCACCACTCTCGCGCACCTCCCATGGGGCAGAGGTAAGGCGGGTCGCCTCCGCTTCCACTAAATTAAAAAAAAATATTATTTTTTAATTAATTAAAAATGTCGTTCTCTTTCTCATCCTAGGCATGAAAAATGTGATGAAGACGATAAAGAGAAACATTTCGCATTGTAGATGAAGTTGTAATATTTCAAAAAAAAATTGCACATGAAAATTACACTATTTCAGATAAAAATTGTGCTCTTTGGAAAAAATCAGTAAGTAAAAAATTACGTTTACAAAAAAATGGCGCCGCCTCGTCGTCGTTTTCGCCCACTGCCGCCCCGCCTCCCCTGCCCCTGCTTCGCCCACATTAGGCCTTGCACTTACTGTAGACTGCCCTTTCCTGCCTCCCTGGGTGACCCGCTTTCTCTCTCCGCCCGGCTTCCTGAACCCTCGAGGAGCAGTGGGGTCCGCTCTCGGGTCTCTTATAAGGACGCGATTCTCTCGCCTCCCCCGGGCCCATCCAACTACCACCATTCCATCCACCCCACTCAGTGACCACCGGCCTTTCTCTCCCACCCTGCTTTGCCCGCTTTACCCCCGTAGTACCTGCTGAATCCTTCGCTTCGCGGGAGGTGTTTCCGGTGTTTCGCGAGAGGGCATCGCACTGCGCAGTGCAGGGAGGAGTCGAGACGTTGCCTTATGTGCATGAGGATTGGCCATCAAGCTGCACGCTGCGGCCTCCCCCGCCCCCCTCAACACATGGAGACTAGAGCGGCTGACCCCCAACGCTTGGAGGCTATGGCGACCGGCCGTCCGCCTTTGGTGGCGACTTTCCTTCCACCTCCGACGCCCCCCTCACACGGACATCCTTCCCTCTCTGGTTGTGTGGCAAGGGTAGATGTTGCTGGCTTTGATAATGGAGTATTAACGGAGTCCCTTCCCTCGAAGCTTGCTGGCTTCTTTGGTGGCGCTGTGAGTGAGTATAAGGTTGCGGCCTTCCAGGCTGACACTGTAGCAGTTTTCTTCCCGAGCTGGGTGATCAGGGAGTCGGCTATCGGGCGCAGCCTACTGTTGATGGATGGCGCCTCTTACTCGTTCTCCAACTGGGTGGAGGCGGGGGAAGTGGAACGGGGACATCTCCACCACAAGGCGTGGATTCGCCTTCTCAACTGGCCTCTGTTGTGTTGGAGTGAGGAGGAGGTAAAGGCGGCTACGGCTTCGGGGAGCTTTGGGAAGTCGACGAACTCAGCATCAGTGCGGCTAACGTTTCTTATTTCAAGGCACGCGTTCGCTGTCAGGATGCTTCTCTCATCCCCGAGACTCTTGTCCTCATGGTGGAGGATAGCCGCTTCCGCATCTCCATCGTGGTCGAGGAGTGGGAGGAAACGGAGCCTATCCTGCTGGGAGAAGCTTTAGATCATCGTCTTGGTCTCTCCTCTCTGGAGGCCCAGAATGAGTTCATCAACACCACTGGGTTCTCGTTCATTCCGGCGCCCAAAGCGGCGGGCCCTAACCGGGTCAATGCTTCGCGGAGCGCCGCGGGTGGTTTCCGGGGAGCTCAGAGGAGCGGTCGTGATTGCGCTGTACGGCGGGCCCATTGCAGCTCGATTTCAAATCCTTTTTGGCCGGTTCTCACGTCGCCCGCGTCGTACGCTTGTACGACACGGAACCGCCCGGTCCATACCAGCGGGGCAGGTTCTGGCTCTGCTTCAGATGGACAGCTGGGGCTTCCTCTTTCGTGTCTCTCTGCACTCCAGGCGGGGCTTCCTCTTTCGTGTCTCTCTGCAATCCAGGAAGGGGAAGAGCAGGAGTCTTCTTTCCCCCCTTTGGTGACCTCATCTACCCCGCTAGCTCCCGAGGCTACCGCGCCAGCGATAGTGGAGTTGGTTGACCACTTACTCTTGGAAGCGGGACTCCAAGACTCGGGACAGACAGCTTCTGCATCGGGCCACCTTCACCAAGCCCTTATTTCCTTGAGCGCCATTGTGGAGTCGGACCGGGGGCCCATTGCTTGTTCGGACTTGGGGCTGATGATAACTGCTAGGGCCTCGGATGAGAGCAGCCCGGCCCAGACTTTGCCTCCCTGCAAGGGCCTTCCGGCCCCCGGGAAGTCTCCCCCGAGTAGACGTAGCATGCGTTTAGCCGTGAAACACAAGGAGGTCCAAAAATCCTCCCTCTTTCGGGCTCAGGACCTTATGTGCAGGAAGTTAAAGTTGGGGCGATCCCGCTTTTCAACTACCGCCTTGCCTGCTCCCCCTTCGGACGCTCCTCAGGCCCTCCAGGCTCCCTTGACCCCCCCAACCTCGGTGTTGTTGCCCTCCCATCTGCCGGATTCGGGGTCTGCCGATGCGCTTCCGACTAGCCGAGAGCTTCGGACGCCGCTCTCGCTAGTTGAGATCCGTCACATCAAGGCCATCTGCGGGATCGTGGAAGAGTGTGGTGACCCAGATCTCCGCAGGGCTTCTACAGTGCGATTAGCAGCTTCTGGAGGCCTATGTGGCATGTCGGCGGTGTTTCTGCACCAATCTGGACTCAAGTGATGGACTTCGGGTGTATAATGTATCACGTGAGTGATCGGAGGACCCCGTCGGATGTTTTGATGTGGTTTCGCGCGAAATGGTTATTAAAATTGGACTCAGCGCGAAATTTGAGTAAAGAACATTTCTCCGGGAATTTTCGGCAAATTTTAGAAGAGGAATTTGGCAAATCGGACTTCGGATTTGGATTCAGCGCGCGAAAACGGTCAAGATGGACTATTTACTTGTATTTTTCGGAGCCCGGATGACCCGGCACGGATTTCGAGGTGATTGGTACTGTTCCGGCCGCCGGAGGGGCGCCGGCGGCGGCGGCGGGCGGCGGAGCGCGGCGGCTGGCGGCGGCGGAGGTGCGCGGTCCACCGCGGGGGCGTGCACCCGGGCGCTGGCCACGTGGCGCCTCCCGGTTGGCGGGCGCTGTGGGCGCGGTCCACGGGATGGCGCGGGTGCACGGTGGACCCGGGGGTGGACACGTGGCAGTTCGGGGTTGGTGCGGCGTTGTGCCCGCGGTCCACGGTGCGGGGGCTGGTACCTCGGGCCGCGTGCCCGACAGGCACGCGTGGGCGCACGTGGGGCGCGGCGTGGGCGCGTTGACCCGAGGCTCCCGGTGTGGACGCCACGTGTCGTCGCTGGGTTCGGCCACGTGGAGCTTGGCTGTTGGCCCAAACAGCTGTTTGCTGTTTGGGTGTACACGTGGCGGCCTGGGGTTCTTCCGGGCGTGAACAGTAACGGGCCGGGCCCGCTACTGTAGCAGCCCGGAAGTACCGGGCGCCCGAAACTTTGGGCCAAAATTCCAAAGTTCGGATTTTCGGGCTGGGCTTTAAATAGCCGTCTTGTGAGGGAGTTTTGCCCCCTTTCCCGAGCTCCCCTTGTCACGCCCCGGGGTCGAAACTGCGACCCGGCTCGCCAACAGATCCGCCACCTATGCCAAACCCGCATAGGTGAAGCGTCCTACCTGCAAGAAAAGTACTACAGCTAAACAGATATCAGAGCTATAAATAAAAATCTGCTGTATAACTAAATCAATCACTGTACAACTAGAAATAACCCAACAATGTCCGTCTCCCAAAAATGATAATCAAGCAGAATCCTCATATACAAACTCAGAACTCAACCGGGAGTATCTCCAATAAATACATCAGTGTACAGGCTCTCAATACATAACAATCCTCACTACAACAGTCTCTCAAAGGAGGAAAAATAAAATAACTAATCTACTGAAGCTCTCCTCTGAAGGGGTACCGCTACACTCCAACGACGGGTAGGGAACTAGCTCGCGACTCCCTCGCCTCGGTCAGAAGGATCAGCAACAGGAACAACAGGAACTGGAGTAGAAGTTCCTGTGGGAAAAGACACCACGACGGGTGTGAGAACTACGTCCCAAGTAGTTCTCAGTGGGTGCCGCCAACAAGCCCGACGGTCTGCCCACCAAGTCCACTAGAGGCATAAAGTAACAAAAGCAGTGCTGAAAGGAAAGCTGGGAAAAGTAAACTCTACAGCTACTATGCCTCTATCTAGATGCTCAAAGAGTGGGACAGAAAGAACATGATGCCACAACTAACACTCATCTCTGATCACTCAATCTGAACTGACTGCCTCCTCGGGTCCAGTCAAGCCTGCGCCAACCTACTGCCGTTACGTCCCTGAGGAGCGGACTTACGTAGGATCTACTGCCGTTACGTCCCGGAGGAGCGGACTTACGTAGGATCTACTGCCGTTACGTCCCGGAGGAGCGGACTTACGTAGGACGTCCATGACTGCCAACACCAGCACAGCCAGAGGGACAAATGCAACGACAAGTCGCGATAGAAAAGCTCAATCTCACACCGGTATAACAACCCGGTCTCGCCTACTCCGGAGTGGCACTCGAGGGGAGCGACCCGCTCGAGTAAAAAGTAACCCATCTCAAGTATCTCTGTAAAGTATCTCTGTCAAGCCAAATGTGGCTCATGCAGGCTATGATCCACGATCAAACAGATCGGTAACTCCAAGCTCAAAGCGCAACTCGGTCGGAAAAAGAACCTCGACTCGAACAGGAATAGCCCAAAACACTCTCACAGCTATGTCGGAGAACCCTCAACGACTCAATCTGATAAATGCACGACCATGGCTGAGTCGGGAAACCTCCACGACTCGATCTGCCAGAACCCCAAGATCCTCAAAGCTAAGTGGGAGAACCACCTCCACCACTAAATCAGAAAAACAACCTCTAGATCACACTCTACCAACTCATGGCACCAAGTCGCATCCACTGCGAGAAATTGTCTCAACAGGCCAAACAGGCCAAACGTCGCATCTACTGCGAACAACTGCCTCAACAGGCCAACATCGCATCCACTGCGAACAGCTGACTCAACAGGCCAAACAGGCCAAACGTCGCATCTACTGCGAACAACTGCCTCAACAGGCCAACATCGCATCCACTGCGAACAGCTGACTCAACAGGCAAAACATCTCAACCACTGACCCAAAGAAGGGTCCGGGAACACTGAAAGACTAGAACCTACAACCCAAATCAAACAAGAACAGGCTCTAGGCATAGCCTCACGTTGTTCTCGTCCCAAGAAAAGGCAGACCTTAGAACCCAGACCACTCGAATCATCTCGGTGGTTAATTTATAGGAAAAACTGTGACATTTCTTACTGAAGCCATCTGATCTGTAAGAAATCCATATTTAATGATTTTTAGTTCTGCTTAGGAAAACAGTTGAAACCAAGTTTTATATCTAAGCCTCGAAGGGCTAATGCCTTCGTCCAATCAAACAGGAACAGACTCAGGCGACCCTACGATGCTTGGAAGAAAATATTTGGTTGACAAAAATCATATGTGTGTCCAAAAAGGTTCTGGGTTTAAGGTTCTGCTAACACTGATCTACCGCTGCCACTAGCACAGCGGCGACAGATAAAACAAGAAAAATAAAACATCTCGGGACCGCCGTCTACCCAAACGGCTCCCGCCACAGATGAACAACCAACTACATCTACCAGACGCCACTCTGCTCCCAAGCACGAGTGTAACATGCATCCCACACTAAAAGATAACTCCTGACCACTCGGCCCACTACCCGGGCGAGGAAGAACACTATGTCCAGGAAAGATAGAAGTGTGGATGTCTAAAGCAGAAATAACCCTAGCCCAAGTGAGGGTTTTCTACCAGTCTGGTTACACATGCAATCATATGACAGGGGTGCTAGGTCAAATTCCAAGATAACAATAATCAACAGCTTGTAGGGAAGGACAATAAATACATGATGATCTATCAACATCAGGAACATCAATTCCTATAATCTAGCATGCTATATAAAACACATCTATAACATGCAAGTCCCTACACAGATAGAATTAATGCACAGTCCATAGGTCGTGAAGACAAGGCCACCCACCTGAAAATGCTAACAGTCCGGAGTTCCACAGCTGAAAACACCAGAAGCAACAACCTCCACTAATCCTCAACACCAACGGGTTCACAAACATCCGCAAATACTCCTGGGTACAACAAAAGGTCCAAGGTTACACTTTATTCCACAAAATAACCAAGTACAAAAATCTGCAGAAGACAGTCCTGAAGATCTGAAATTTCCACCTGCAGAAAGTGCCCTGAAAATTCTGATAAAAATATCACAGCGAGCGTCTCGTCGAGACCTTCGAAACGGGTACCTGCACGCCTAAATCCGAGCCCCGTAGGCCAAGTTACAAATTCCACAGTACAGGTGCGCAAACACTCACAACCACACAACTGTAAACTCAAACACAGATAAAAGGGGAATAGTATACCTTCGGGCAAGTCTCAGAAAAATCCCGAAAAAATACAATGATAACCCTTGCGACGAGTAGATCCAAAAAGTGTATAGGCTCGTCTCGATCCGACACTCGGTTGCGGAGATAAAATTCCGGCAAGTGGCCGCTGTCCAAAAACTCCACCAGAAAACAGCGGCTTAGAAATGCCTCGAAAACCGTGCCATAAACTCTGAATCCAGCAAGATGATCAACACGAAAGTCGAAGACGTACCTCTCGTGATTCCAACGCCACAGAAATCGTCCAAAAATACTGACGGAGTAGCTCTGTAGACCTCTCAGATCAAACTGCGACGATAACGGGCCTCCGATGAAAAATCGCCACACTGCGCTCCGATGCCGAAGTCGTCGACGCCGCGGCTTCCAAAAAATCCGGGCCTCAGCCAGAAGATGCGCAAGATGAAGATCTCCAACTTTGCTAAAGGGGTCATGGGCAGGGGAGCTCGGGAAAGGGGGCAAAACTCCCCCACAAGACAGCTATTTATAGGCCCAGCCCGAAAAATCCGAATTTTGGACTTTTGGCCCAAAGTTTCGGGCGCTTGGCATTCCGGGCTGCTACAGTAACGGGCCGGGCCCGTTACTGTTCACGCCCGAAATCCCCTAGGCCCGCCACGCGTCCCATTCCTGCTCCCCGCACCCGGCGCACGCACCGCGACGAACCACGGGACGCCACGTGTCGCGACCAGAGGTCGTGCACCGGTGCGCCCGACCAACCACGGGACGCCACGTGGCGCCCCCACGACGCCTCCGACCGCGCCCACGCCGCGCCCACGTGCGCCCACGTGCGCGGCCGCGCCGCCCGCGGCCCCGTGCCGGGCACGCATCCCGAGGCAGACCCTGCCGCTGCGTGGACCGCGCGCACCAGGACCCGCCAACAACCAGCCGCCACGTGTCGCCACCTGGTCCACCGTGCACCCGCGCCTCTTCCGTGGACCGCGCCCACTGCGCCGGCCAACCTGAAGGCGCCACGCGTCCTCCGCCCGGGTGCACGCCTCCGCGGTGGACCGCGCGCCTCCGCCGCCGCCAGCCGCCGCGCTCCGCCGCCCGCCGCCGCCGCCGGCGCCCCTCCGGCGGCCGGAACAGTACCAAAATCCTCGAAATGCGTGTTTTCGCATCCGGACTCCGAAAAATACAAATAAATAGTCCATCTTGACCGTTTTCGCGCGCTGAATCCAAATCCGAAGTCCGATTTGCCAAATTCCTCTTCTAAAATTTGCCGAAAATTCCCGGAGAAGTGTTCTTTACTCAAATTTCGCGCTGAGTCCAATTTTAATAACCATTTCGCGCGAAACCACATCAAAACATCCGACGGGGTCCTCCGATCACTCACGTGATCCATTATACACCCGAAGTCCATCACTTGAGTCCAAATTGGTGCAGAAACACCGCCGACATGCCACATAGGCCTCCAGAAGCTGCTAATCGCACTGTAGAAGCCCTGCGGAGATCTGGGTCACCACATCCTCCCCCACTAAAAGAAAGTTTCGTCCTCGAAACTAGCTCAACCCAAAAGGTGCCACAAAAACAAGGGTAGGTACATAACACTGCCGTCTCCAGCTCTCAAGTCACCTATCACTCCCCGTGATTACTCCACAACAACAACAACAACCGGTATGGCATGGCCCAAATTGCATAATTCTCTCATCTCACGAGCCAGAATTTGCAACGGCATCCCACGTACCACAAGTACTCGCAGATCTCAAAGGAAACGAGTCCATCACGGGCGAGGAATCCACACGCCTAACACTCCTGAGCTGAGACGTAGAAGGAAAAGGCTGGGGGGAAAGAGAGAACAACCAATGTAGCACGCACCAAAACCGCTCCCTAGTGCCAGCTCAACCAGGCGATCCGAAACATACCCCATACGGTCATCCAGAGAAAAGAAGCCCTAATCGGCTAGGGTCCTCGCTCAATCACTCTCGGATCCTGACCAATCGCATGGACTGCTTCACCGCAGTCTACCGTCAAAAGGGACCCTCAGGGACACAACCTCGAGCCCTGTTCCTCAACGGTCCCACCCAGCGCCAACTGTGGAACCACTAAACTCAACCCCGAAAAGCTATCCGGCTCCAGGTATCCGCCACCACAGTGGCCCTGTCGCGGTGATACAGAATACACAAGAATAACCCAATGGTAACTCCACAGCCACTATGGGAGGCACCACTAACACAAAGGTCCATCACCCATCTCTGGCAAAGCTGCAATCGGCGCTAGTACCAGTCTCATCATCCATTCGCCATGCTCTCCTGGCACTGCGAAATCCAACAAGCTCCTCACCTCAACAATAAATGTTGATCTCAGCCAACTCAAATAGCATCCACATTGGCTGGAAATCCACCGCCGCTCCTATGGCTAACACAATGTGACCCAAGAAGGTAAGCTTCTAAAGCTAAAACTTGTATCCCAATAACCTGGCATACAGCTTCATCCACACAGCATACTAACACATCCACCAGTGCTCCTCATGCTCCAAGTCGCTCTGGGAGTAGATCATAATATCCCTGGAGGATCTTATTACTAATGCAATCAAGTACAGCTGGAGCGTAATTCCTCAAACCCAAAGAGTGGCAGGGCGTTAATCAATCCAATTGGCCTCACTAAGAGCTCAAGATGCCCTACCGTGTCCTGAACGCCATCAAGGCAAGGTCCTCGGCTGTCTGATTCCAAGTAGGTACCCGCACCAAACAATAACTGCCGGAGTATGACTCCATCAAAAGGTCCAGAATAATACTCGGACCTGTCTACACACGAACCATAAAAGGGCCCTCACAGTCGTGTATCAACGATGTGGCATCACCACCGTATATCAACGGCGTGGCACTAGGTCAAACAGACCCCTCGATCCATCAGATCCTGCAACTGCGCCATCAGCTCTCACAGCTCTACTGGCAATATCCAATGAGGTGCTGTCGAGGGTGGCGCGGTTCCCCGAACCACGCCAAACTTAAACTCTATCTCCCGAATTGGCGGCATTAACAACAGCTCAGGTGGAATCACACCCGGAATCTCGTGGCAACAGAGATATCTTTGGGTCCCGGTGCCGCCGTAAGCACCTCTCACACTGTCGCTATAACCAGTGTGCTCTAACGACCTCAACAACCAAATCTCCTCTCGTCTGCCCCGCAGAAGGTCAAAGTCCTCCGCAGATAACAAAACCACGCTACCGCTGCGCTACTCTGAAATAGATGCTGATGCTGCCGTCGGGGTCCACCCGATCTCTGGCATCTCGAAAATTCGCTATCCAGGTAAAGAGATCAGAAATGCCGCTACCGGTCGGTCTGTCCTCCATCACCCGACGCCAAGCGCCGATATCCAGCACTCGCCTCTGGCGGCAGATCCCTATCCAAAGGGACTGCAACGCCACGCTCCACACACAAAGCCTACCCATCGAAGCGTCAATAATCCAAGACGGAGGGACCAACTACACTGAAAGGTATCCTGGCACAAACCATTCCCTGTCAAACATATCCTATGCGTCTCATCCCTCGAAACCTGGAGCGTGCAGTTCAACAACTGCATAAACTCCCTAGCACATGCAGGCTCTCAGATAGTCTCTCCATCACCACCAACCCCAATTCTGCCTACAAAGGCTCCAACTCAAACCTGTGAATCGGGATGGTTCAACTGCCTGGACTGGCTCCATCGATCAATGACGTCCCGAAGCTCAGCTACTATCCACTATCCACCCTGCCTCGGTGCCTCGGCACTGCTCGTCGGCACGGAGGGGGCTGCTCGCTCCATCGGCGCCACTGGTACAACTGAAGATACCCCTGCATAGGAAGAAAGTACTGGAGGACACTCAAGCGGTACTGCAACTAGCTATGCTCTCTGCTCCAACAAGCGCATCAAACGTTCCATGGCTTCTTCCTGGCATCAGACAGCCTCCGACATCTGTGCCATCTGGACCCATAACTCCTGGGTCTCGCTCTGCCTCCCGCTGCTCGGGTTACTCATCAGATGCGGAATGCGCATTCCTCACTACACGACGTCTCAAAAGCATCGTAGGTCCACTGCACAATAACAAACATCAGGACACAACAATCATATGACCCAATCCAGCGAAAGTCTAAGGCATGTTACCAATTCCACAACATTATGTTGTCTGCAGCCAACATAATCGCTTAGGAGCATAAACATGCCAATCACTCATCCCGTCTCTTGGGAGAGGTACAAAACTCGATCAGGACTCTCGCTAAAAGTCACGACTCTCACGTAGTCATCCTAATGTCCAACCGCAAGCCTAGGGTTTCTAAGTCCTCAATGACCTACAACCTAGGCTCTGATACCACTCTAATCTATCACGCCCCGGGGTCGAAACTGCGACCCGGCTCGCCAACAGATCCGCCACCTATGCCAAACCCGCATAGGTGAAGCGTCCTACCTGCAAGAAAAGTACTACAGCTAAACAGATATCAGAGCTATAAATAAAAATCTGCTGTATAACTAAATCAATCACTGTACAACTAGAAATAACCCAACAATGTTCGTCTCCCAAAAATGATAATCAAGCAGAATCCTCATATACAAACTCAGAACTCAACCGGGAGTATCTCCAATAAATACATCAGTGTACAGGCTCTCAATACATAACAATCCTCACTACAACAGTCTCTCAAAGGAGGAAAAATAAAATAACTAATCTACTGAAGCTCTCCTCTGAAGGGGTACCGCTACACTCCAACGACGGGTAGGGAACTAGCTCGCGACTCCCTCGCCTCGGTCAGAAGGATCAGCAACAGGAACAACAGGAACTGGAGTAGAAGTTCCTGTGGGAAAAGACACCACGACGGGTGTGAGAACTACGTCCCAAGTAGTTCTCAGTGGGTGCCGCCAACAAGCCCGACGGTCTGCCCACCAAGTCCACTAGAGGCATAAAGTAACAAAAGCAGTGCTGAAAGGAAAGCTGGGAAAAGTAAACTCTACAGCTACTATGCCTCTATCTAGATGCTCAAAGAGTGGGACAGAAAGAACATGATGCCACAACTAACACTCATCTCTGATCACTCAATCTGAACTGACTGCCTCCTCGGGTCCAGTCAAGCCTGCGCCAACCTACTGCCGTTACGTCCCTGAGGAGCGGACTTACGTAGGATCTACTGCCGTTACGTCCCGGAGGAGCGGACTTACGTAGGATCTACTGCCGTTACGTCCCGGAGGAGCGGACTTACGTAGGACGTCCATGACTGCCAACACCAGCACAGCCAGAGGGACAAATGCAACGACAAGTCGCGATAGAAAAGCTCAATCTCACACCGGTATAACAACCCGGTCTCGCCTACTCCGGAGTGGCACTCGAGGGGAGCGACCCGCTCGAGTAAAAAGTAACCCATCTCAAGTATCTCTGTAAAGTATCTCTGTCAAGCCAAATGTGGCTCATGCAGGCTATGATCCACGATCAAACAGATCGGTAACTCCAAGCTCAAAGCGCAACTCGGTCGGAAAAAGAACCTCGACTCGAACAGGAATAGCCCAAAACACTCTCACAGCTATGTCGGAGAACCCTCAACGACTCAATCTGATAAATGCACGACCATGGCTGAGTCGGGAAACCTCCACGACTCGATCTGCCAGAACCCCAAGATCCTCAAAGCTAAGTGGGAGAACCACCTCCACCACTAAATCAGAAAAACAACCTCTAGATCACACTCTACCAACTCATGGCACCAAGTCGCATCCACTGCGAGAAATTGTCTCAACAGGCCAAACAGGCCAAACGTCGCATCTACTGCGAACAACTGCCTCAACAGGCCAACATCGCATCCACTGCGAACAGCTGACTCAACAGGCCAAACAGGCCAAACGTCGCATCTACTGCGAACAACTGCCTCAACAGGCCAACATCGCATCCACTGCGAACAGCTGACTCAACAGGCAAAACATCTCAACCACTGACCCAAAGAAGGGTCCGGGAACACTGAAAGACTAGAACCTACAACCCAAATCAAACAAGAACAGGCTCTAGGCATAGCCTCACGTTGTTCTCGTCCCAAGAAAAGGCAGACCTTAGAACCCAGACCACTCGAATCATCTCGGTGGTTAATTTATAGGAAAAACTGTGACATTTCTTACTGAAGCCATCTGATCTGTAAGAAATCCATATTTAATGATTTTTAGTTCTGCTTAGGAAAACAGTTGAAACCAAGTTTTATATCTAAGCCTCGAAGGGCTAATGCCTTCGTCCAATCAAACAGGAACAGACTCAGGCGACCCTACGATGCTTGGAAGAAAATATTTGGTTGACAAAAATCATATGTGTGTCCAAAAAGGTTCTGGGTTTAAGGTTCTGCTAACACTGATCTACCGCTGCCACTAGCACAGCGGCGACAGATAAAACAAGAAAAATAAAACATCTCGGGACCGCCGTCTACCCAAACGGCTCCCGCCACAGATGAACAACCAACTACATCTACCAGACGCCACTCTGCTCCCAAGCACGAGTGTAACATGCATCCCACACTAAAAGATAACTCCTGACCACTCGGCCCACTACCCGGGCGAGGAAGAACACTATGTCCAGGAAAGATAGAAGTGTGGATGTCTAAAGCAGAAATAACCCTAGCCCAAGTGAGGGTTTTCTACCAGTCTGGTTACACATGCAATCATATGACAGGGGTGCTAGGTCAAATTCCAAGATAACAATAATCAACAGCTTGTAGGGAAGGACAATAAATACATGATGATCTATCAACATCAGGAACATCAATTCCTATAATCTAGCATGCTATATAAAACACATCTATAACATGCAAGTCCCTACACAGATAGAATTAATGCACAGTCCATAGGTCGTGAAGACAAGGCCACCCACCTGAAAATGCTAACAGTCCGGAGTTCCACAGCTGAAAACACCAGAAGCAACAACCTCCACTAATCCTCAACACCAACGGGTTCACAAACATCCGCAAATACTCCTGGGTACAACAAAAGGTCCAAGGTTACACTTTATTCCACAAAATAACCAAGTACAAAAATCTGCAGAAGACAGTCCTGAAGATCTGAAATTTCCACCTGCAGAAAGTGCCCTGAAAATTCTGATAAAAATATCACAGCGAGCGTCTCGTCGAGACCTTCGAAACGGGTACCTGCACGCCTAAATCCGAGCCCCGTAGGCCAAGTTACAAATTCCACAGTACAGGTGCGCAAACACTCACAACCACACAACTGTAAACTCAAACACAGATAAAAGGGGAATAGTATACCTTCGGGCAAGTCTCAGAAAAATCCCGAAAAAATACAATGATAACCCTTGCGACGAGTAGATCCAAAAAGTGTATAGGCTCGTCTCGATCCGACACTCGGTTGCGGAGATAAAATTCCGGCAAGTGGCCGCTGTCCAAAAACTCCACCAGAAAACAGCGGCTTAGAAATGCCTCGAAAACCGTGCCATAAACTCTGAATCCAGCAAGATGATCAACACGAAAGTCGAAGACGTACCTCTCGTGATTCCAACGCCACAGAAATCGTCCAAAAATACTGACGGAGTAGCTCTGTAGACCTCTCAGATCAAACTGCGACGATAACGGGCCTCCGATGAAAAATCGCCACACTGCGCTCCGATGCCGAAGTCGTCGACGCCGCGGCTTCCAAAAAATCCGGGCCTCAGCCAGAAGATGCGCAAGATGAAGATCTCCAACTTTGCTAAAGGGGTCATGGGCAGGGGAGCTCGGGAAAGGGGGCAAAACTCCCCCACAAGACAGCTATTTATAGGCCCAGCCCGAAAAATCCGAATTTTGGACTTTTGGCCCAAAGTTTCGGGCGCTTGGCATTCCGGGCTGCTACAGTAACGGGCCGGGCCCGTTACTGTTCACGCCCGAAATCCCCTAGGCCCGCCACGCGTCCCATTCCTGCTCCCCGCACCCCGGCGCACGCACCGCGACGAACCACGGGACGCCACGTGTCGCGACCAGAGGTCGTGCACCGGTGCGCCCGACCAACCACGGGACGCCACGTGGCGCCCCCACGACGCCTCCGACCGCGCCCACGCCACGCCCACGTGCGCCCACGTGCGCGGCCGCGCCGCCCGCGGCCCCGTGCCGGGCACGCATCCCGAGGCAGACCCTGCCGCTGCGTGGACCGCGCGCACCAGGACCCGCCAACAACCAGCCGCCACGTGTCGCCACCTGGTCCACCGTGCACCCGCGCCTCTTCCGTGGACCGCGCCCACTGCGCCGGCCAACCTGAAGGCGCCACGCGTCCTCCGCCCGGGTGCACGCCTCCGCGGTGGACCGCGCGCCTCCGCCGCCGCCAGCCGCCGCGCTCCGCCGCCCGCCGCCGCCGCCGGCGCCCCTCCGGCGGCCGGAACAGTACCAAAATCCTCGAAATGCGTGTTTTCGCATCCGGACTCCGAAAAATACAAATAAATAGTCCATCTTGACCGTTTTCGCGCGCTGAATCCAAATCCGAAGTCCGATTTGCCAAATTCCTCTTCTAAAATTTGCCGAAAATTCCCGGAGAAGTGTTCTTTACTCAAATTTCGCGCTGAGTCCAATTTTAATAACCATTTCGCGCGAAACCACATCAAAACATCCGACGGGGTCCTCCGATCACTCACGTGATCCATTATACACCCGAAGTCCATCACTTGAGTCCAAATTGGTGCAGAAACACCGCCGACATGCCACATAGGCCTCCAGAAGCTGCTAATCGCACTGTAGAAGCCCTGCGGAGATCTGGGTCACCACACCCCTGCCCATGGCCCCTTTAGGAAAGTTGTAGATCTTGGTGTTGTGCATCTTCTGGCAGAGGCCCAGATTTTTTGGAAGCCGCGGCGTCGACGACTTCGGCATCGGAGCGCAGTGTGGCGATTTTTCACCGGAGGCCCGTTATCGTCGCAGTTTGATCTGGGAGGTCTACAGAGCTACTCCGTCAGTATTTTTGGACGATTTCTGCGGCGTTGGAATCACGAGAGGTACGTCTTCGACTTTCGTGTTGATCATCTTGCTGGATTCAGAGTTTATGACACGGTTTTCGAGGCATTTCTAAGCCGCTGTTTTCTGGTGGAGTTTTTGGACAGCGGCCCCTTGCCGGAATTTTATCTCCGCACCCGAGTGTCGGATTGAGACGAGCCTATACACTTTTTGGATCTACTCGTCGCAAGGATTATCATTGTATTTTTCCGGGATTTTTCTGAGGCTTGCCCGAAGGTATACTATTTCCCTTTTATCTGTGTTTGAGTTTACAGTTGTGTGGTTGTGAGTATTTGCGCACCTGTACTGTGGAATTTGTAACTTGGCCTACGGGGCTCGGATTTGGGCGTGCAGGTACCCGTTTCGAAGGTCTCGACGAGACGCTCGCTGTGATATTTTTATTGGAATTTTTGGAGTTCGTTTTACAGGTGAAAATTTCGCATTAAGGGGACTGTTCCCAGCAGATTTGTGATGCTTGGATTTTATGGAATTAAGTGTAACTTTGGGTCGTGTTTTTGTACCCAGGAGGTATTGATCACTGTTCCTGTATTGTTGGATTGGTGGGCGTGTAGAGATATCTGTTTCTGGACTTTCTCAGCTGTGCGACTCCGGACAGTTAGCATTTTCAGGTGGGTGGCCTTGTCTCCAAAATTGACGGACTGTGCTTTAAATCTGCTATAGTAGGACTATGCATGATAGTGAAATGCTTGTGCAGCATGTTAGAATGTAGGAATTGCTATTCCTTGTATTATCTGATGGTATTGTCATCTCCTTGCTTTCTACCACCTGTAAATTATAGTTATTGGAACTTGACCTAGCACCCCGTCATTTGTTGCATGTGTAACCAGACTAGTAGAAAACCCTCACTTGGGCTAGGGTTATTTCTGCTTTAGACATCCACACTTCTACTTTCCTGGACATAGTGTTCTTCCTCGCCCGGGTAGTGGGCCGAGTGGTCAGGTGTTATCTTTTAGTGTGGGATGCATGTTACACTCGTGCTTGGGAGCAGAGTGGCGTCTGGTAGATGTAGTTGGTTGTTCTTCTGTAGCGGGAGCTGTTTGGGTAGACGGCGGTCCCGAGATGTTTTATTTTTCTTGTTTTATCTGTCGCCGCTGTGTTAGTGGCAGCGGTAGATCAGTGTTAGCAGGACCTTAAACCCAGAACCTTTTTGGACACACATATGATTTTTGTCAACCAAATATTTTCTTCCAAGCATCGTAGGGTCGCCTGAGTCTGTTCCTGTTTGATTGGACGAAGGCATTAGCTCTTCGAGGCTTAGATGTAAAACTTGGTTTCAACTGTTTTCCTAAAAAGAACTAAAAATCATTAAATATGGATTTCTTACAGATCAGATGGCTTCAGTAAGAAATGTCACCTTTTTCCTATATTTAACCACCCGAGATGATTCGAGTGGTCTGGGTTCTAAGGTCTGCCTTCTTCTTGGGACGAGAACAACGAGAGGCTATGCCTAAAGCCTGTTCTTGTTTGATTTGGATTGTAGGTTCTAGTCTTTCGGGGTTCCCGGACCCTTCCTCGGGTCAGTGGATGCGATGTTGGCCTGTAGAGGCAGTTGTTCGCAGTGGATGCGACTTTGTGCTATGAGTTGGTAGAGTGTGATCTAGAGGTTGTTTCTCTGATTTAGTGGTGGAGATGGTTCTCCCACTTAGCTTTGAGGATCTTGGGGTTCTGGCAGATCGAGTCGTGGAAGTTTCCCGACTCAGCCATGGTCGTGCTTATCAGATTGAGTCGTTGAGGTTCTCCGACTTAGCTGTTTGAGGCGAGATTCTTTTTCCGACTGAGTTGTGTTTGAGCTTGGAGTTACCGATCTGTTTGATCGTGGATCATAGCCTGCATGAGCCGCATTTGGCTTGACAGAGATACTTTACAGAGATACTTTACAGAGATACTTGAGATGGGTTACTTTGACTCGAGCGGGTCGCTCCCCTCGAGGGCCACTCCGGAGTAGGCGAGACCGGGTTGTGTACCGGCGTGAGATTGAGCTTTTCTATCGCGACTTGTCGTTGCATTTGTCCCTCTGGCTGTGCTGGTGTTGGCAGTCATGGACGTCCTACGTAAGTCCGCTCCTCCGGGACGTAACGGCAGTAGGTTGGCGCATGTTGGCAGTCATGGACGTCCTACGTAAGTCCGCTCCTCCGGGACGTAACGGCAGTAGGTTGGCGCAGGCTTGACTGGACCTGATGAGGCAGTCAGTTCAGATTGGGTGATCAGAGATGAGAGTTAGTTGTGGCATCATGTTCTTTCTGTTCCACTCCTTGAGCATCTAGGTAGAGGCATAGTAGCTGTAGAGCTTACTTTTCCAGCTTTCCTTACAGCACTGCTTTTGTTACTTTATGCCTCTAGTGGACTTAGTGGGCAGACCGTCGGGCTTGTTGGCGGCACCCACTGAGAACTACTTGGGACGTAGTTCTCACACCCGTCGTGGTGTCTTTTCCCACAGGAACTTCTACTCTGGTTCCTGTTGTTCCTGTTGCTGATCCTTCTGACCGAGCGAGGGAGTCGCGAGCTAGTTCCCTACCCGTCGTTGGAGTGTAGCGGTACCCCTTCAGAGGAGAGCTTCAGTAGATTAGTTATTTTATTTTTTCCTTCTTTGAGAGACTGTTGTAGTGAGGATTGTTGTATTGTGAGCCTGTACACTGATGTATTTATTGGAGATACCTCCCGGTTGAGTTATGAGTTTGTGTATGAGGATATTGTATGATTATCATTTTGGGAGAC
Organism: Tillandsia leiboldiana; assembly: GCA_029204045.2. Lineage (NCBI taxonomy): Eukaryota > Viridiplantae > Streptophyta > Magnoliopsida > Poales > Bromeliaceae > Tillandsia > Tillandsia leiboldiana. The sequence goes on along the minus strand of CM055072.1, from coordinate 925,530 downwards.
GGACATTGTTGTATTATTCCAGTTGTACAGTGTTTGATTTAGTTATACAACAGATTTTTATTTTTAGCTCTGATATCTGTTTAGCTGTAGTACTTCTCTTGCAGGTAGGACGCTTCGCCTATGCGGGTTTGGCATAGGTGGCGGATCTGTTGGCGAGCCGGGTCGCAGTTTCGACCCCGGGGCGTGACAGATTAGAGTGGTATCAGAGCCTAGGTTGTAGGTCATTGAGGACTTAGAAACCCTAGGCTTGTGGTTGGACATTAGGATGACTACGTGAGAGTCGTGACTTTTAGCGAGAGTCCTGATCGAGTTTTGTACCTCTCCCAAGAGACGGGATGAGTGATTGGCATGTTTATGCTCCTAAGCGATTATGTTGGCTGCAGACAACATAATGTTGTGGAATTGGTAACATGCCTTAGACTTTCGCTGGATTGGGTCGTTTGGTTGTTGTGTCCTGATGTTTGTTATTGTGCAGTGGACTACA